>JAVYIG010007050.1:0-107973 GCA_035222895.1 Strongylocentrotus droebachiensis | reverse complement strand
GGCGCGTCATATCTAAACCAGCCTTTAATAAAAGTGAAATTATCCGGATATTCTGAATAAGACACTCATCTTTAGCGGCTTACTTCATTCCATCGGCCTATATCACCCGTATGGAGCCATCCATCCTCGTCCAAAGCTTCTTGGTTTTTTCAGGATCCTTGTAATACCCTGTGAATACATTCTTTCCACGGACACATATCTAAGATAAAAAGTGAGGAGAGACAAGTGACATTTTAATATTCCAACCTGTCGTTTAAACATTTAACTTACAAGTAGGCATTGATGATCAATCCGCATTTTATATTTCAACCTGTCATTATAAACTCAAACCTACAAAACGGCATCGATGATCAAGTCCTATTTTATATTTCAACCTGTCATTTCAAATTAAGCTCACAAAATATAGGCATTGATAAAGACGAGAAGAAAAAAAAAACGAAAAAAAAAAACCCTGTTCGCCATCTCCACTCCGTGAGGAGTATTCTTACAACTAAGAGTCCATTAACGTCACAACAGTTGTTTGGTCTGGCACAAGTAAAGTTGTTTTAAAATAAGGTTAGGAATTATCAGAGGCGGTTCTCCCGGGGGGCAGGGGGGGCACAGTGCCCCCCCACTTTTTCAGAACCCCAAAAGTGCCCCTTTTTACATAGGAAAAGTGCCCCTTTTATTTTGTAAGAAGTGCCCCTTTTACATAGGAAAAGTGCCCCTTTTACTTTGACAAGTGCCCCTATTACTAAATAAAAGTGCCCCTTCCCCCTTTTCACCTCTGACGAGTGCCCTTTTTATTTTTGACACGTGCCCCTTTTCCTTCGACATGTTCCCATTTTCCTTTGCAATAAGTGTCCATTTTCCATTCTCATAAATCTTGAAATTATCTTTAATAAGTGCCCTTTTTAATCTCTAGTAAGTGCCTCTTTTTAGGTACGAGAAATGCCCCTTTTCACTTTTGATAAGTGCCCCCTTCACCTCTGATAATTGCCCTATTCAAAACTGAGAGGTGCTCCTTTTACTTTGACAACTGCGCCTTTTTTCCTTTGTAAGAAGTGCCCCTTCTCCTTTTAATAACTACCCCTTTTTTAAACTCGGATGAGCACACCTTTAATTTAACATGTGCCCCTTTTATTTTATAATAATTGCCCCTTTTCCTTATGATAAGTGCCCCCATTAAAAAGAGAGAGCTCCTTCCCCTTCTCATAACTACCGCTTTCCCTTTCTAATAAGTGCCCCTTTTCCTTATGATAAGTGCCCCCATTAAAAAGAGAGAGCTCCTTCCCCTTCTCATAACTACCGCTTTCCCTTTCTAATAAGTGCCCCTTTTCCTTATGATAAGTGCCCCCATTAAAAAGAAAAAGCTGCCTCCCCTTCTCATAACGGCCCTTTTTTAAAATTTGAACGGTGCCCCCTTTTCATTCAACAAATGCACATTTTCCTTTATTATAAGTGCCCCTTTTACATTTTCATAAGTGCCCCTGTTTCATATCTGGTCAGTGCCTCTTTTCACCTCTGATAATTCCCTTTTTAATAATGATACGTGCCCCTTTTCCTTTCTAATAAGGGACCTGTCCCCTTTTCACCTCTTATAAATGCCCCTATCAAAATCTGATGGGTGCCCTTTTTCCGTCAACAAATGCCTATTTCCCATTTTCGTAAACGCCTCTTTTTCATCAGGTGAGTGCCTCTTTTCAGGTGGAAAAAATGCCTCATGTTCACCTCTTATAATTATCCTTTGTACTGTGACACGTGCTCCTTTTCTTTTCTAATAAGTGTCTTATCCCTTTCGATAATTGTCCCCTTTTCATGAAATCATTAAACATGCCCCTTATTTAAAGCGACTAAGAGCAATTTCCCCCAAAGTTCGCTCGCTGCGCTCGCTCGCATTTAAAGATGATATAATTATGTTAGTTATCAAAGTTCTTTTCAGTCTTCCGTTATGAGAATGTGCTTATAACCCCATCACGATTGGCTTTTTTCCTCTTTATAAGATGTAATTTTTCGCACTGCGACCTCGCAGATCTTTAAAATTTTTCTCGCTCGCTTCGCTCGCTCGTGAATGCATATTCAGACATCCCCACCCAACTGTAAAGTATGATGCTTAAGCGATATCTTGTATGATGTATGAAGAGAAACAAATATTGAAATCATCCCTGATAATGTAATCACAATGCAGGGGTATGTACCAATGTCTAAAAATTTGTATATTTTTGCTTTGAGATTTCCCACTGTAGGTGCCCTTTTTTCTTCAGAAAGTGCCCTTTTTTGTTGGTGCCCCCCCACTTTGGAAGTCGCTCGACCGCCCCTGGGAATTATTAATAATAGAACTGTTCGAACAGCGCAAAAGTCTAAACTTTCACGTCTAGTGAAAAGTGAAAAACAAGAACGAAATAAGTAAGGAAACCTGCAACAAAATGTCAATGAGTTTATCGATTAATTAGGAAGATATACATTTTCGGGGCAGTTTTTAAAATGACCAATAATAGTATGGGACATTATTCCATAGCTCTGGGGCAGCATAATTATGTACAGCTTCGAGTATGCTGAATGACACAACCTACACTTTGCAACAAATATAAATAAGTAATTGAACGAAATTCTTTCACCTCGCCCTGATCGTCTTTGGCGTGGTAGTCGAGATCGGGGACGTCGACCAGCTTGACCTCCATGTCACCTCCCGGCACACCCACGTGACCGGGACGTCATGTCGATGTCGACTGAGTGACTGATGACGCTGGTGGTTTCTGTCTGTCCATAACCCTCGAAAAACTGTGATAAATGAAAGGGAGAGAAATGCGTAGGTACAACATGCCACGGAGGATGCCTGTTGCACACGAGGCGTTTTCTTGCCTGACGGAGGACTGAGTCACCGGCAGCCTGGTGAACTTGAACTTGTACCGAACTTGATTGTCTTGTGACGTAGGTCTGCGTCACCGATTGTCTCGGTCTTTGACGCACCATTCGAGTATGACATCGTCCAATTAGGGAAAATTGCAAAATAGGCAGTGCGCCAATTACGGCAAATTACAGGCGAATAAGGTAATCGTCTTCACAGCTTGATTAGCGCAAGTAATAGCGCACTTGAAATAACGCATCGTCTACAACTGGCAATTGATTTAGATAAAAATCTGTCTAAAGCGAAATTAGTAGCAGATAAAGAAAAAAGAAGAAGAGTGTAACATCAAGTTTGAAAGACGCTTTGCCAAAAGGACGAACACAATGATACTCGCGTTGTTTGTAACGTTATAATTCAATCTTCTCTCCCCTCTTTCTCTATTCTTCTTTGCCATTATCACTGTCTTTCTCCCCTCTTTCGAAATGGCGTCTCTTCAAATGTTCAATGGTTTGTACGAAATATCTTTTCAAAATTCAAACTTACCGGACATCCAACTGTGACTCGATAGAATGTAGCAACCTCCGCCGAGATAGGAGCTGCACCAGAAAACAAAAAGCGTATCCTTCCGCCAAAGATATCCTTAAAAGAATAATTAGATGAATGGTCAAAAGAGTCATTTATAAGTCTGAATATCAAAAAGACCTTCTCGAACTTTATACCTCACATTGACGAAAGGTTTATTATTTACGTTCCATTGAGTATAGCTCTTTATATACATAATCCAAATTTATCATTTCTTTCTTTACACTTTCACACTTTACCTCGCCAAAGCACTATACTCGATTCTAACTCTTAGCCTAACTTAAAACCCAATAGTAACCCTAACCTTAACCCATGCGTCTAACAAAGTAATGCCCGGAGCTCTGTCACACTGGCACATTATATCGGAGCACCGGAAATTCGTATTATTATTGTAGTATAACGACGTAAAATAAATAGCATGACAACACTATGGCTACAATTTCAAGAACATACTGTCATTTAAATGAATCAGAGACATTAACTTTTTATTTCAATGTTTAACTGATTTTAAATTACTGCATTTTGTATCTTAGAGCAATGTTTACTTGCACACGACCAAAAACGGTTGAAGACACCTTTCACTCTTGAAAAATATTAATTTAATTCTTACCTGTATCTTCTTAAATACTACTTTGTCCCAGATTGTGTCATTTGACACGATACCTCTGAGAAAAGTAGAAGAGGAAATAGTATTAGTAGAAGTAAAAGAAGAAGAAGAAGAAGAAGAAGAAGAAGAAGCAGACACAAAAGAAAAAGAAAATCAAAGAAGAAAAAGAAATGGGGAGGAGAAAAGGTGGAGGAGGAAGAAGAAGACATTGTATTAATAAATTTAATCCAGTTACTTCTGGAAAAAAACATACGAACCAATCAAAAATTAGCAGAAATTATTGATCTCACAGTCTTGTAAGAAATTATCTTTTTAAGTCATTCTTCGTTACAATTGATTGTTTTTATTCTGATTTAAATTTGAGTAAATAAGCACATTGTTGTGATCACAGAGACTCAAAAATACAGCTCATAATCTTGTATCTTTCTGATAATCTTAAAATCTTTGGTAAGAATAACACTATTTCACACCCATTATGTACAATCATATTGATTGTAGTTGCTTCAACAAATTGCGAAAACACAGCTGTTTAAATATTATTATAAAAAGAAAAGTGGCATCACATCTTTTTTTGCAACTTAAAATGACCTAAACTGCAGTTTGAAGAAAAATCATTACTTTTGTAGGTTTTTCAGCTTCTGTTGATAGGCGAAATTGAAGATGAAACGTTTCACTGGACTACTATTAGCTACTCCTAACGTCACCTGGAAAAGGTAATGGAAAACAAAATATTGCAAGAACGGAAAAGGCAAATGTATAGGCCTAAAATTAATTGAATTTGATAAAATTATCCATGAAATTTGACAATTAAAAAATCATACATGAACTAAGCGTATAGGGAGACGGAGGGAGGAAAAAAACAAAAACAAAACAAACAATAAACGTTAGAAACAACAAAGAGATGTTACTAGTATTGACATTGATATCTCAACACATCGGAGAAAATCTGGAAAATATGTATTAAACTGCTTATTTGAATTTGTGAGGCTTTGAATATCAAGGTCAATATACAAGGCATCTTGTCTTTAGTTTTGGAAATTAAATTCTGACACTTTTGAAATTCAACTGAAAAAAGTTGAAAATGATATTAACTGGAAATCTCAATAGAGGCGACTTCGCTGGTCCTTACTGCGTTCAACGTGATACGTACCTGGTGATGTATTCGATTGAAAATCCTGGGAACACCGAAAAAGACGGTAGGTTTTAATGTCTGCAGGTCATCAAGCAGAAGTAAGGGATCGCCTTGGAAAAAGCCAGCCTGAAAACCTTGTATCATTCCGTGGTACTGTAGGAAATTAAACAGCGTCAATGTTAGGAACAACTTTAGAATACCCATCATAAGAGTAACCAGACGACCGTGTTTTTCCTTCATTTTCGGTTTATTGCAAGAAATTCCTTGTAAAAACATTTCAAAGACTGATACAAACAACAATTACATAGTTGCATTGTTCAAAAGTATATAAAAGAATCCAATAAATTCACCAATATCGACAAGAAACTAATAAATAAAATAAATAAATATTCTTGTTGCGCATAGATTGTCAAGATTGTCAAGTTCATAATGATATTCATTTCTTTTGAATAAAAGGAAGTTATACAAATCCCTTCAAACATCTAGTTAAATGAATATATAATACCGAATAATACCGGTACCCCCAACGATGTTGGGTGCCCCCAATGATGTTGGGTG
Organism: Strongylocentrotus droebachiensis; assembly: GCA_035222895.1. Taxonomy (NCBI): domain Eukaryota; kingdom Metazoa; phylum Echinodermata; class Echinoidea; order Camarodonta; family Strongylocentrotidae; genus Strongylocentrotus; species Strongylocentrotus droebachiensis. The sequence continues at coordinate 102,267 of JAVYIG010007050.1, read as the reverse complement.
CCCCCAATTATGGTCGGTACCCCCTCGATGTTTGGGAGCACGCTACGCCATTGGTTATAACAACGGATATTTGGATGATTTAGTATCACTTACCATGTTACCCCTTTCGAAAACGTGGGCTAGAGGTAGATAGCTTATATGGATATCATCTGGTTTACCAAAGGAAGGAACCTGAAAGAAAACGAGACTAAATTAAATAATGGACCAAGGAGTCCTGGGGGGGGGGGGGGGGGGGTTCATAAAGCTGTTCGTAAAGTTACGGCATGACTTTACAAATGACTTGAATATGAAGTGCCAGATAGGATGCCCAACAATTTTCTTGATGTTTTAACAAAGTGTGACTAATTTTCCAATAACCTCAATTAAATTATGCCAAAAAATATACTGTGGATTAAATTGTTTGTTATAATAAGAATGTAAATCTACATCTGCACAGTTTAACTTTAGTTGATGCAGTTAAAAATGATCAAGCATCCCATTTGGCTTTTCATATGTACATGTAAGTCATTCGTAAAGTCATGCATAACTTTACGAACAGCTTTATGAAACACCCCTGGGCCCATAATCCCATATTCATAAAACTTTACCAAGCTTGTTGTCAACTAATTACATATAGGCTAATATTTAGTTGGCATTTATCCAAATCAATTACAAGTCCGCTAATTAATCGTAAGTGTGCAGTTCCCTATCTCTGATGGAACATTGTTACGATATATATCAATCGTACGTAAGTTGCGATTAATATCAACTCTTAATGAGACGGGGCCCAGGTCTAACTAATTACATATAGGCTAATATTTAGTTGGCATTTATCCAAATCAATTACAAGTCCGCTAATTAATCGTAAGTGTGCAGTTCCCTATCTCTGATGGAACATTGTTACGATAGATATCAATCGTAAGTAAGTTGCGATTAATCTCAACTCTTAATAAGACGGGGCCCAGGTCTGTAAAGAGTTGCGACTGAAATACTTTAGTTGATAAATGTATTTGAACCACACATGGCGCTCCAAAATCACCCCAGCTTTAGCAAGGCTACCGATTTTCATGCTCAAACCATCCAATAATTTGTCTCCTACTACCCCCCCCCCTAAACACCTGGGTAGAGAAACGTCTTGCCAAAAGGAGACTGATCCCTTGCCGGGGCTCGAACCCATGAACTTCGCATCTCCCATTTTGAATGTTTAACCACTCAACTACGACAGCTTTACACGACACCTCTTACGATTACTTACATCAAAGGTCGAGTGGACGTATGCGTGGTTCACAATATGATGACTTTGTGTGAGTGGGACGCCTTTAGGCGTTCCTAAACAAATAAAAGAGAAATACATTTAGCAACTAAATTATTCATACCCTTACCAAGTTTTGTAATTTTTCATGTTTGTGCATAATAGATTGGTCTCGATTTTTGCTTCTTGAGAATGTGACATTTCAAAGTTTACATCTTTAAGTATTAAACAAAATCCCTAATTCTACCAGACAACCTTCATTTTTTAGTAGAGAAACACACACAAATATCAAATTTACGAGGGGAATGAATAAGTTAGTTTTTAACTGTAGTTGTTAAAATTTAAAAGTTACGCTATAAACCTGTAACAATATTCCGTTTTTGCGTAAAGTGTCTAATTTGTTTAAGACAACCATACCTGCGATAATGTATCGCGTATACATTTGAGAGCAACTACCTACGGGTCTATATCTTTTATATATATATATATATATATATATATACAAGATATTAAATGTTAAAAATTTGATATCAAATACACACTTACCGGTCGTTCCGCTTGTGTACACGATTGTATTCAGATCTGTCGGCTTCGGTACCTGTGCAGCGAAAAAAAAAATTGAAGTTTTTGAATGCTACCTATCAAGTAAATTTATAAATGCAAGAGGAATAACAACTATTCTTAACACGGCGCTGTTCAGTTTCATATGCTCAAAGTACTTCATAGTCTATTAAGTATTATAACCCGGATAATATCTCAGTAGCCTAAAATAATATGTAGCGTTTACGCATAGAAGGTACCCCTTTACACCATTAAAAAAATGTGGATTAATATTTTGCCAAAGGACATTGATGACGTTAGCACCGGGCAGGGATTCGAACTCACGACCTTTCAATCGCTAGTCCAGTGAACGAACAACTATTTAACAAAATTGTGAAATGTCATGTATTTCATTTGATCAATCTTTTATCACTTACTTTTTCTGCCCTCTTAAATTCCCCTTTTAAAATTTATCATTACGGTCTATTCATTTCCGTTCATTTTACGTTCATTTCCCATTTTGATTATTATTTTCTTTTCAGTCTTTTTCAATTCCTTTCCCTCTGCTTTCTCACTCATGACGCAGGGGCGGATCTAGCTTTTTGCCAAGGGGGTGTTTGACCCAGTGGCGGATCCAGGATTTCCCAAAATCGCACCGTTTTACTGTTTTATTTTTGTCTTCTTCTTTTTTTCTCCCCCCCCTTTTTTTCCCTTTTTTTCACGGGGGTGTTTACACCGCCGAAACCCCCCTGTGACGTGCATATTTTATATGGCTAGAAGACCAATTTTGAAAGTTTTGATTTACGAAACGAACAGATCATTATGGATCTCTTTAAATTTTCCGCTCCTCCTTTACCGATCCCTCTTTCTCCTTGCCTTCTTCTATTATGATCTTCTCCTACATGCCATAACATGGACATCATTATACTTATTTCTCATTTTTTTATTCTTTTTCTAAATCGACGAAGTATTAATTTTAGTTTCAGAATCTTCTTCTGTGGTGTCAGCTTTGTGTTTATTATTTTATTTCGACCACCCCCCCCCCCCGAAAAAAAGAGAGGGAGGGAAATTACACACTCAAATTTCAGAAACTTACCACTAGGTCGCAAGGATTAGATGTTCCTACTTCGATGACGTCATCATAGGACATAAGTTTTAGTCCTACCGCCTCGAATCTGCGTTTGGTTTCTTCCGCGCCTTCACGAGGTAGATCTATGACCACTATCGTCTTTAAATGAGGTATATCAGCTGCATCTTCTAAGAGAGATTCCGCTTTGGCCAGGACGTCGCAAACCAGTACCGACATATTTGCTGGTTGAAAAACAGAATAATGATTAGAAAACTTGGGAATAAATTTGGGACATTTTGCTCGTCACCAAATCGATTGTAATTTTCAAACGCTTTTCACCAATTCGGGGATAAGTGTGAGACAGCGATATATCAACTGGATAATTGTCTCAGATTGTTTATAATCATCAATTGAATATATTCCATTATAGTCCTATGTTTTGTTTATGTACTTGGTTTTAATTTTTCAAGGATGTAAGTTAACTTTCGCAAACTTAATTGTAAAACTACGGCAGCTTCTTAAGTTCAAGTTCAAGTTCAAGTTTATTTGTCTTTCTTCCAACATAAAAGTAATACAATTTAACAAATGTATAACATGCAAAGTATATAAGAGGAACACTTATAAGAATCAAGTTCACACAATGCATTTACATGAGAAAACAAAAGAAGAAAAGACGAGGAGACCTAATTAAAGCTTAGCTTGTAGAGGTCAGGTCCCTCAAAAACAAAAACATAAACAACAAGAACAGCCTGGTTATATAATAGATTAATACAAGAAATGTTCGTCAAAGGCGCTAAAGCTAGTACTAAAACAAATAACTATAAACAATAACCATATGATTATACACATGGTTTAACTGAGTAATAAAAAAGGGTGGGGAGAAGAGACTATGTACAAAAGGGGGAGATAAGAGTGATAATAATGTGGGATATAGAAATGAAGAGAGGGGGCGGGAGTGGGAAAGAGAGGGAGAGCTCGAGTGGGGGGGAGAAAGAAAAAAAAAATACTTTCACTGTAAACTGAAAGCTCGCTACAGGCGAGAAAGGAAAGAAAAAGGAAAAGGTAAGTCGGCAGTTGCTATACAGTAGTAAATTGGGGAATGGATTAAGTTCAAATATAAATCACGACACTACAGATTAAGAAACAACTAAGTAATTATTCAATAAGTACAATTTCAGTTTACGTTTGAAGACGTGCTACTAATTAATTTGTATTTGCGTCAAATAAGTTTGCATTTCCCCTTCTTCCTCTTCTCCAAACAACCCGATCTTCCTACCTCTATTTCTCTCAATCTTTAATAACTTAAACGTACTTATCATTTAGGAAATTAAGATACAGGGCTCCGATACATAGACTACATACATGTAATTAAGACTAGTCAGGTCAGCAAATTTCACTGACATATTAGCTGGGAAACAGATATCATAAAATTGGTTGCCACAACAGAAATAATTATATTGATAGCAACGGTTACTTACTTTGTTTTGCTATATGTTTGAGTGCGTCCTTTCCTAGACTCGTGTATAGAGGTACAGAGACCATGGAATAACATATACACGCAAAATCCAATATGGTCCACTATACAGGGGAAAAGAACACCAAGAAAGAAGATATAAATGTTCATTAAGTACCCAGGAAATATATTTTAGAGGCGAAATTGACTGACAGAAAAATACAAATTTGGCATTTTATATTTATGATGACTGATACTTTAACCCTCATAATAACCACATCGAACTATTACATTTAAGCTATAATCATTATCCAAAATCATCAGATGGACGACTTCATTCAGTAGCAAAGGTTTTAGGCACAGGACCACACCCCTCAATCGAAGCCCCCCAATCAAAATGTGAAACGAGGAAGAGGAGGAAAATGAAGAGAAAGAATGCCTGATGGCGACGTGTCGAGAATATTGTTTGTTTAATTTTATTTTTGCATTTTATAAAATAATAGAAAGAGATATACAAACTATATAGGTACATATATATTATTAACAACAGTTAACATACATACAAAATCAACTAAATAATTATACCTTTAAAAAAAATATATAGCTGACATATCATTTCATACATGAAAATGCAGGAGACTGCGATCTTACGCTAGAGCTTGGACATGATGGCAAACTTTTCAGCCAATTACAATCTGGCATATTTGATCTGGCAACCCCCCTCCCCCCGCCCCGTTTCTGAGAAAGCTTTTTTTTCATGTTGGGAGAATTTCTGCTAATGTTTGGCCCGACTCCCCCTAAAATGATCCCACGAGATACCTCGGAAAGTAGTATTCTACAGGGGCGGATGTAGAATTTTGTTTACAACAATGGGGGGGGGGGGGGTGGGGGGGGGGGAGGGGGCATCAATGATATACAATGTAGTTACCTCAGGTCTGCTCTGGGAGAAGATACCGATAAACGTCTCACTACCAGGGGCGTGGCCCAAAGATACCAACCCTGAACCAAACAGGCGAGCTCTCTCTTCCACCTGCAATACAAAATAATGTCAACAATATTGTTTGGTTACAGCATTAAAAGAAACCAATAGATCAAAATAATAAGATTACACAGATTTATAAAAATGTAGAGGTAATGTTGTCGAAATAATTTTGTATGATAAGATTTTGTATAATAAGATTACACAGATTTATAACAATTATAACAATGTAGAGGTAATGGTGTCGAAGTATTAGGATAAAAGCTTATATTTGAAGGTTAAAAGTATTTATATATTTCAATATTATGTTATTCATTAATCTGTTGTCATATCCACATGTTACTATTGTTTTTATGCAGGAAAATCACTTTTTTCATGATCTTGCATTATTGTTAAATCACGAATTGTAAATATGATGTTTGTAATCAAATATTTGTAATTCATGCATGCAATTCAGCCTTTTGCTGCAATATGTTGATGAATAAAAGCATTACCTTACATCAATTACATGTATCTTCATATTAACCCTTTTCTCTCTTTCTGCATTGTTTGGTTTATCATTTTGCTTCTTTAAATTTTTTAAATGTTTTTTCGTTTGGCAAAGTTATCACCAAGAGACAATTCTTGTTTCCCCGAGACATTTACGATTTAGTGACGAATAGTCGTTGAGACAAAATTCGGCGTCTGAATATAAAGGTGTGATTTTCTATGCACATGAAGTGAAGAAGTAAGTTTCTTTGTCTAGCTGTTTACCTGTGCGAAGGTAATCCATTGGTAGGGCTGACCAGGTCCACTCCGATGACCAAGAAATTGTCCGCCATCTAAAAAAAAAGAGAGAACAAAACAAAGGAAAAAACAAAGAAAGAGCATGGGGAACAATTTGTATTATGAATTTGATTTTACCCGATCTAAATTAGATTAAAATAAAATGCAGTTCCATGATGTAACTTTCGAACAATTGATTAGCAATATTGCATGCATATCGAAGTATAGATAAAACAAAACTCGACATGAAATAATACTTGCAACTGTCTGTTATAAGGTAAGAAAAAATAAAAAGTGAAGGAAAATTGGAAGCAGAAGACTCATTGCAATTGCATGACATTTTGTCATGGGTCGTCAATTAAGGGGGAGTGGTGGGATCAGGGAGTAACGTTGCATGGCTACGCCACCGAAGAAGAATCGGAAGCAAGCTGACAAAAACAATAAAAGCAAACTTACTTGAGACCCTTTTTCCTCTTTGAAAGCCCTCATAAATTGTTGTGACGTCACTGTACTGCTGTGTGGGCAAGTGTTGCTCTTCATTTCTACGAATAACACGAATTCTTTCAGGGCCCTAACAGATTAAATAAAAGACAACAAAAGAAAACTATTGCAGAAACAAAACAACAACGAGAAGATAATGATCTTATGATGAAGAAGACTGGAGGAAAAAATAGGAAGAGGAAGAGGGAGAATGATAAAAGCGAGGAGAAAATTAAGAAAAAAAGGTAAAGTAGATGAAGAGGGGGAGAAGTTGAAGAAGAAAAAGACGACGACGAAGAAAAAGAACAAGAATGAGAAGAAGAAGAAGAAGAAGACGAAGGAGGAGAAAGAGGAGTAGAAGAAGAAGAAGAAGAAGAAGAAGAAGAAGAAGAAGAAGAAGAAGAAGAAGAAGAAGAAGAAGAAGAAGAAAAAGAAGAAGAAGAAGAAGAAGAAGGAAAATTAAAAGAAGAAGGAAAATTAAAAGAAGAAGAAATAGATATAGAAAGAGAGAAAAAACAAAACAAATAGGAAGCAGTATAGGAGAAGAAGTGATGAACAAAAAGGTCCACAAAAAGAGAAGATGAGGAGAAAAGACAGAAATGAGAAAGGTTGAAGAAAAGAGGAGGAGAGAGAGGGGGGGGGGGGGAGAAGAACGAGAAGGGGAAGAAAAACGAGAAGAGGAGACAAATAGAAAATGGGCGAATAAAAGAGAAAGAAGTATGCAGAAGAAAATCAGTAGAGTTGAAGAAGCGGAACCTGGAGAAGAGTATGATGCAAATGAAGAGAAAATACAAAAAAAGAAAAAAAAGATTAAGACGGTGAATAAGACGAAGAATACCAAAGGAAGAACAAGAAGAAGAAAAAAGAGGAGGGAAAAAAGAAGAAAATAAGGAGGCAGAGGAGGGAGGAGTTTACCTCTTTCATGATAGTTTGGTCGTCGACTGGGAAGATAGTCTTGAAATATGCTGACCCGTGTCTGACTGATTGCGATGACGTAACAGCATAGTTATTACCCAAGATTCCACTTGCCGATGCGAGCCGAGACAGGGGCTTCCCCTTTGCGAGTACACGAACGCAGAACTCGGCCATCTTCGTAATTCTATAAAAAAAATGGAAATATTATTTCACCTCGATCACTAATAAGTTTCCGTGGTTATCTTACGACAAAATTCTTTTGTGCTGACTGTACACATATTAACTTTGAACTTTAGAACAAACTACCTTTACATGTCAAAAACTGTCAGACTGTCAACCAATTCTAAACTTGTCTAGACTCAAGACACATTTATTCAAAATTGCTTTTGATGAGTAACTTACTCTGTTCAAATTAATGTATATTTCATATGTATTGTCATTTTTATAAGTTCATGTGTAAGTTGTTGTTCAGTTAAATATGTAATTGTTTATCATTGTATTTTGTTTGTTATAGCGCTTAGAGACTTCGGTGGTAAGCGCTTTCTAAGCACCGTTTTTATTATTATTATTAAATTGTGGTGGTGGTTCCAATCCAATCCAAAAGATATTTGATATAGCGCCTTTTCCTTGCAGTTACAAAGCGCTGCACACACGCTCCACAATGTTTGGGCCACTTATTTTACCTGGCTGCTAAGAAGCATTAATGTTTATTAGTAAGCAACCAGACGATTATCATTGTTATTATTGATGAAAGTTATTTGGAAATGGTTTGAATAACCCCACCCCATCCACGTGAGGAAAGAAGAAAACTATTAAACTTTTCATTTTTGCTTTCCCAATAGTCCAGTTTACTATTGTATTTCAATCATGCATGTTTCCCTCCATACGTCATTCATTGTTCACCTGCTATGAATGTCTATGGCATTGCTATAGTGAAATCCGATTTGTATACTTTAGTTTTTGTTCAGAACGTATGCATACAATTGACCTTTTTATAATGTAATCAAATCTAATGCCAAAAACTTTGTTAAGTGCCTTGTTACAAATTATATCATTCTCCTGGTACGAATAATTATATTTCAATAGTCAGAATGCAAGTTGCATACATTATTTGTTACTAATACTAGGTAGGGCAAGCAATATGGCACTAAGCAAAGATCTGAGCATTAAATTTGCTTGCATTAGGCCAAATAGCAAAAATGAAGTGGTTCTCGTCCCCGCCCGCCTCCTTTTTGGCCGCCGCTATTCACTTTTTAGAGAAAAATCCCCCCCAAAAGGCTGTGATATACATTTTGTTTTAAACAGCTTCTAAAGTGATACAAATCATTTGGTTTGTCATACATTGCATCAGTTTACTCAAATAGCACAATATATTTGAACAAATAGGCTTGGCTTGCTATAATTAGCATGGCAGCCATATTGGGTAAAAATAACCAAAAAAATGCAAAATAGTAAATAGTAATGCCCTGCCTCCTCCTTTTTTTAAAATTCCGGACGAGAAACACGTTATTTTTGTTACTTGGCCCTTACGGAAATGGCCTACTAGTCAACATGTGTACTGCACTATATGCACTGTCATACACTATAGATTGTACTTTTAACATATATAAACACGCATATCCAGACATCGACCTTTTACTTACATATTATATTTAAACGACCTTTCAACTACATTCTGAAAACGTGAATTCAAACAGTCAGTCTAATTCGCATCGTGTGAGCATCAGTGGCGGAGATATAATCCATGCAGATCTATTGCATATTTGTTTGCAAATACCCAGTGATTATATACTCTTTTACTTTTGTAATGGTTTTGTTAGTCAGAATGCACATTAGATCAGACAGTCGCTGTTTTGTCCAAAATAAAAACATCTCACGTTTAAGCAATATGTGCAATGAATATTGAACCTAATTTAACCCTAATATAATATTATTCAAACACTATAGGCAAATAAGTATAGATTACAAATGGTGAATTCAAATACGTACGTCAGAATATTCAACATGCCTGAGAATAAGATTACAAGATAAAAATGCCTCCAAGAAAATATTGGGATTATGAAATAGTATTACAGATGGCACCCAATCATGATCTGCGATTTCGTAGAAATTATAAATTTATTTGTCGATGTGTACGGACCATTTTATATAGTGTTTCATTGATAGAACCAAGGATATATACAACTGTTTATATCCACAAGTATATATAATTTAGGGTACCAATGTTTTTTTTTTTTGTTTGGTTATATTTCCGTGCTTTCTTATACGACTTATCTGATCGTATTGGCCATCAAGAATATATTGCAAGCACTTTGGTATCTAGAGCTTTACTGCATACTCGCCTGCATGCATCGATATACTACCATTATAGAACACAAGTATTTGTATACCCACTGTATTGACTTTTTTGGGAATATGGACTGTCATTTCAAAAAAAAATTATCGGCTCACTAGTAGACAACACTCATTGACTTTTTATGAGAACCTAAAATACAACAACAAACACCAAACAATCAGACAATCAACACACAAACAAACAATTACTCTAATTGTATATGATTGCGATTATTTTTCTTTGTAAAGTCATTTGAAAATGATTCTTTAAAAAAACACATTTGGTACACAATTAAGGATAGACATATGATATATTCGTGTACTTATAAGTATGTAAATGATAGTACCCTTGTTTGTAAAATGCAATGTATATCCATGTGCAATTCAATAAATACCATACCATACCTTAATGTACCAGTGAAGACAAAAAAATCCGAATGGAAACTAAATACTTATGTCTAGTTCATTTCAACAAACAAACCTACGATGAGAAAGCATACTAAACCATGTTTGTTGACCGTGCATCGATAAAAGCATGCTTATCGACGAGCCGGTTAGCTACCTATCCTATGAATGATATCATTCAGCCATGAGTTCATGTCAAATGAAAACAAAACAAATATGCAATATAAATAGCACACCTTCAAACCTCCGTGACACAGCACTGAACAAATTCTTCACGCTTATTATAATCCATTCATTTTCTAACAAAGAAAACCTACACGCACAACATACCGTAATTATGATAATATTGCATTGCATTGTAAATTCCCAGGTAATTGTTCAGGTGCCTGGTATTGTGCCTTTGATAGCCACGCGTCAATAGATAATTTTCGCAATGTAATCAAATTCAATGCACAAATCTGTATTAAGTGCCTTGTTACAAATTATTTCTACCTAACAACACGGAATGTATTGTTTTGCAATTTGCATTCTGACTATTGAAATACAATTATTCGTAACAGTTGAATAACAACATTTGTAACGAGGCACTTGAAGAATGAAGGGAGCGGGGTTTCTTTCTGACCTATGCAACCTCAAACAATAATTATACATGTGTGGAAGAGGTGTAGATATAGGAGGGGAATCGAGGGGTGTATTCTCTCCGGCCTGCAGGTGCGCACCAAAATCGTGCACCATAATTCCTCCCCTCAAATATACTCTCTTTTGAGAGCTCTTTCGGATCATACCATATTTTGGTCCCGGATTTTTGTTTATGTACTCTGTATGCTACTCCAATGCCTAGCCTTCTATAGTCTGATAGAATACTAACGTTGATTTATATATTCTTATTCAACCGGCGTAAATATTCATAAATGAATGATACACGTCATTAAAACTAAAACATCACCAACAACAACAACTGTTAAATTTTTGCTCAACATGGAAATAACAATAAACACGCACAGATTGTCGGAGAGATCATTAGCATAAATTACGTGGCATACTAAGGTGTAAGTAATGAAACAGTTACTGGAAACATTGGTTGGTATGGTGACTTACGAGAATATGTTCTTCAGTACCAATCTCTTCTTCCAGGAAAAGTACAGTCCACCGTCTGGTGTATCACGTACTATTTTAAGGCAGGTCTGGTGTTGTGAATATACAATGCAATAAGCTAAAGAGACCAAGATTGACCAAGCTTGACCAATTAATCCAGGGAACAACTATACGACCGTTCCAGGTCTTTTATATTCCACTGCAGGCAGCTTGATTTAAACGCCTCTCAGTGGCTATGGGCTGACTCAGTACAAACGAATGGTATCTACACTTGAATGGAAGTCCGATATACCGGCTAGGTTAGAATAAACTGAATAACCTCGCAGAATAAACATCGTTTCCCGTCAAGTTCTCGTTTGTACTTCACTATTTTCAGTGACAGGAGCTGCCGTGTATAGAGGTTAAAGGTCGTGTTTGTAGTGTGCCACGCAGATTCGATTGGTAAATATATGATTTCCAAGGGGACGGATATTCGCTTATCATGATATTGATAAGCCTCTTCCTAACTTGGTTCGTTTAATACACGTATGAGCAATACGTACAGGTACGACAGTTAACTTACTCATGACAGTCATTAATTTGATAAGGAGTATATATTCCTAATAAATATATTTAACATATATTTTCCTAATGTATACATATATCTTCCTAATTTATACATATCATTGTATTATACCTGTGCCGTTGTGTTAACACCATTCATCCATCTCTTGCTCTTCTTCTTCCCCATTTCCTGATCAATTTTTCCCGCCAAGTCCTTTGTCTTCCAGAGACATTCTCCCTGGTCGTCCTTTCTATCATTTCCCAAGATTTGTTTTGGTGTCTATCCTCTCCTTGATCATATAATACCCCACTCTCTTTTCATGTCCCACTCTCTCTTTCTCTACCCTTCCCTCTCAATCAGTCTATCTCACTTTGTATCAGCTCTCCACTCTTGTGTTGAATATTATTGTCTCTCAATCTCATCTATTTCATTCTCCCCCTCTCCACACCCTCTCTCCATTTATTTCTCCACCCTCACTATATCTCTCTTTATCTCTCTCTACCTCTCTCGTCTCTCATTGTTCTAGTTGTCTCTCATTCTCATCTATTTCTTGCTTTCCCGCTCCACCCCCTCTCTCCATCTCTTTCTCTCTCTCTCTCCCTCTCAATCACTATAACTCTCTCTCTCGCTCCTCTGTCATGTCTCTAGTTGTCTCTCATTCTCATCTATTTCTTTACCCCCTCTCAACCCCCCTCTTTCTCTATCTCTCGCTCTCAATCCCTATATCTCTCTTCATCTCTCTCCACTCTCATGTCTCTACTTCTCACCTACATCTTTCTCCCCCTCTCTCCATCTCTTTCTCTATCCCTCCCTCTCAATCTACATATCTCCCCTCTCTCTCTCTCTTTCTCTATCTCTCCCTCTTAATCACTATATGTCTCTTTATCTCTCTCCACTCTCATGTCTCTAGTTGTCTCTAATTCTCACCTACATCTTTCTCCCCCTCTCCACACCCTCTCTCCATTTATTTCTCCATCCCTCGCTCTCAATCACTCTCTCTCTCTTTTTCTCTCTCTCTTCGCTCATGTCTCTAGTTGTCTCCCTCCCTCTTTCTCCATCCCTTTGTCTATCCGTCCCTCTCAATCACTAAATCGTAAAATTACGAATGATATGGCCAATAAAGAATATGTAATAGGAGTCTGTATGGGCTTATCAAAGGCCTTTGATACGCTTGACCACCAACATTTAACTGAAGAAACTTTACAGCTATGGAATTCGTGGAGTTGCAGTACCAGTGGCGGAACCCCCTCCCCTGCCCCCCCCAACAACAACAACAAAAAAACCCAGGTAAAAACACGTTAATTTTCCCTTGGCAAAAACAAATTAAAAAAAATTATATAGTTTTTAACTAATTTGTTGTGCTCAGGGGGGGGGGGGGCGGGTGTTGAATAAAAACAAAACTAGTGCTCCTCCCCCCCCCGCTAATTCACCGGGTGCTGATTATATAATATTATAAAAAATATTTTCTTGAAAATTCGGCCCCCTCTCTGGCCCCCTCCCTTGCCCCAGGCTGGATCCGCCCCTGGCTGCAGCCCCCTCAACCTCCCCCTCCCGGTTCCGCGGCCCATGAATTGTAAACACTCCTCGTTTATTCAAGAGTTTTTGCAACTTCTTTTTTAATATACTCCTTCTCTTTCTCTTCCTTCTTTCTTCTTCTTCTTCTTCTTCTTTTTCTTCTTCTTCTTCTTTTTCTTCTACTTCTTCTCCTTCTTCTCCTTCTGTTTCTTCTTCTTCTTCTACTTCTTCTACTTTTTCTTCCTCATCTTCCTCTTCTTCTTCTCCTTCTCCTCCTCCTTCTTCTTTCTTCTTCTTCTTACTATCATTATTATTATTATTATTATCTTTGTTATTAATATTATCATCACCACCATTATTATCATTATCATTATGATTAATGACAGAATTGGCCGACATGCTTATCTCAAATTGTGTGACAAGTGCTACACTGCAGAGTCGCTAGATATCCAGAATATAAAATATTTGATCAGAACACAAATTTTGTTAATTATGTTTCATATCAGGGATTGTGACGAAAGACTACGAATCGGGCTACCCCCCTATAGGCGTTGTGGCTTGCAGGGGGAGGCAAGGGCCTTTCGGCCTTCCCCGATCTCCTCTTCCTCTTCTTTTTCCCCCGTTCTCTCCACTTTCCATTTCCCTTCTTGTCCTTCTCTCTCTCTCTCTCTCTCCCTTTTTTTTTTGGGGGGGGGGGGGGCTTCTGAATAAGCATGTTTTTGCTTGAATGTAAATTTAGGGATTTTTATTGTCCAATTTTTTTAATTTTTTTTTTTTTAAATCGACATCCCTCCCCCGACCCCCGGGCTAGCCGCCCCTGAATACCACCATCAGGTGGAAAATGCAATATATGATTATAATTAAAATTAGTATACAATTGGGCTAAAATTCCCTTATTCCCGCCAATTTTGTCGTGAATAATTCGCGATTTGGTCTATTTTCAGGGCCACCATATAAATCAGCTAACAATGGAAGTTACAAACTGATTCAGCCGAGGACGCAGGTTCGAAACTGAGTCACGTCTGTCGGATGGTGACGTCTAAAGGTCGGTCCCCACACGTAAATAATCATATCTGATTGATATTCCCCCCCCCCACACTCAGTGTTATTTGGGGTACGCGTATGCATGTTCCCTCCTTTTGAAAACAACACCCTAAGTCCGGTGTGTAAAGTCAATACAGGCAGCGGCGTCGCTGGGGGGTGTGGGGTGCGATAAACCCCTGTCAGGATATCGTCGGTAAAATTGCGCTGCTGTCGGGAAAAATGAGAAAAATGTGAGGAGGAAATGAGAGGGAAAGAGAAAGAAGGGGAAAAAGAAAAAAAAGAAAGGAAAGAGAAGAAAAGAAAGAAAGAGAAAAAGGAAAAAGAGGAAGGAGAGGTCCGCTGTGTCAGTATTCTTGCTCGATCCTCGTGTACTATATCAATGAAGAAGTTTGAAGTCGGTGAGATGTATTATGTTAGTGATAGGCCGGCAATTTTTTCCCCCTACTAGCTGTGACTTTTTATCGTTTTTTGTTGTTGTTGAAATTTCAGACAATAATTGAGAGTAGGTACAACAAATCGTCTTCGTTATCTAATAATCTAATGAAACGTCACAGTTTCCGCGCTTTGCGCGGAAGGAGGGAAACTGAATTAAGACAAAGATTAAGAGTCGAAAACAGTACATCGAATCCGTCGTCTTCTTTTTTTTAATGATTTAATGAAATGTCAAAGCTTCCGCGCTTTGCGCGGGAGGTGGGTGGGGGGGGGGGGGGGGAGGGGAACTGAATTTTTTAAAAGTTTGATCCTGGCCCCGGGTTTAGAGGTTAAATTTGTAGATATTGGGACATTGGCATTAATATATTTGTTGTTATTGGTGGCTAGTTTTGTCGGTAATCGGTGGCCTCTACACCCCCACCCCCACTGAAAAAGATCTAGCGACACCCCCTGAATACTGGTCCATTTTTGTGTGTGTTACGAGCAGGACTTTGCTGCGTGAAAAGTACCCCTTTACCGGACATTTTGGGAACATGAATGCGGTCTCTCCGTTCCCGGAGTGGGGGGGGGGGGGGGATTGATACACGTCTGTAAACACCCCTTCCAGCTCCGTTTTTGGATTGGATTGACGTAGTGATGGCCGCACGCGTATTATTCCAGAATCTGCCGATTTAATTTTGACCTACCTCAACAAAAAACTACCACACAGCGCAATGCGACCTCCTCTTACTATCTTGCTGCCAGCCGAAGATGGCGAGATCTTCAAATTAGGACGCCCGGCGAAAAAATGTTTTTAGGTTTTTAGGCTGGGCAATAAGCCAGTTCAAGGTTGCAGTCTGAGCATGAGCAGATAAAGGTCATTGCAGAACAAATTTTGAAATTAACGGAGACGAAATACTGGATTCGTGCTCATGAAAGTTATGTAACATTATTCATTCATGCACATTCATAGACAGCAATAACCATCTGATTTGGGTCATTTCTTTAATAAAACTGACATTTGTTGTCATTCCCCAATACAGATGGCAACCCAGAGATCTCGTACCGTGGGGGTGTACATATTTTCGTCCACGACATTTTCTCCCCGATTTTCTTTATTTAGATCTAATTTTCTGATTTCTAAATCAGATGTAAATTAGGTTGGTATGTCATTTGTCCTAATTACAGTTACGAAAATTTGATAACTTAACATTAAATACATAATTTACGGACTTACTTATATGAATTATCCAATTTGTATCTCAGAACCGCGAAGCAGTACGTTCATGCATTCGAAATATTACCCGGCGGCCGATATATTTCCGGGTCCACCTACCAAAACATAGCCAATGGCCAATCAAAGCACTCGTTTCGTGGGAGTTCGTTGGTCAAGCCGGGCTTACTCGTACATGTACGTAGCTACGGTAGCTATTGGACGTTCGAAACGAAAAAATGAATACTCATCAACTAAAACCAAGACGGATAATGTTGACGACGAGACTTTCTCGGATTAATCATTAATTTAGGATCTAAATGAGCAAGCTATCGTAAGTCAAATAAGCTATATATATATATATGTTATTTTTAATTAGACTCTAATTGTATGAGGATGTAAAGAGTGAAAATCTCGTAGCATATCTCATTCATCGCGGTCCTGCCGAACCGAACCATTTGTTCCGTACAGTCCCTCACAGAAAGAGGTCCCCAGACTTCAGTCTCTATAATCGGAGGTCTAGTGGAGCCAGACGTAGTCTCAGTGGAACAACCGACGATTAGAGAGACTGAAGCTTTCGGTCTAGCACATTCAGTGCACTCCATGATACACAGGTGGAAGTATTCTTTGAAAAGGGGAAACAAAGGCTATTTCTATAGCACCTCCATCGCTGTAGGAGTGATTATTTCAAAATGTACAAAGTGGGACCTCTTCATGGTTTTAAGATCTGTGGATATTCGGGGTCATTGCAGTAATGTGCTAACGGAGGGTGAAAGAAGCTATCAATATCCGTCTCAATCCTAATAATTTCAACAGAGACAACGGGATCGATATCCCCGAATTTTGGATGCGGACGATACGCCGCCATGACACTCGCCGTCCTGCCAGCCAACACCGGTCGATTCCTTTCAGCAGACGGTCCGATCCAGCGGCCCGTTGATTGGCTGAGTACCGTATGCGTCGGCCAATAGGCCTGGTGCATTAGCCGAACCAGCGGCCGAATCCAGCGGCCTGGCGATTGGTCGATCACCGTGTGCGTCGACCAATAGGCATTGTGCGTTATTGTTCCAATTATCGATCGAATTATGGACCGCTCCTTGCTTACAGTAGTTTTTATCACCTGACGAAGTATCGCAGTAGCATACGAAACGTCGTGTTCTTTTAGATTCCTTATTGACCACATTGCGAGACAAACGAATATCACTAGCGATATTATTTTCGATACTATATCCGCAATGAGTAATATATTTAGCAACACTGATATATTTTATTTTTTTAATTGTAATATTGCTTCGAAGTCATTAATAAGTGAAATTGTTTCTTGTTTGTAATTGTTTATTTCTTTGTTGTTTGTTCGTTTTATAGGAACTTGTTGAGCTGGGCAACATCAATGAAGCCTTCTGTGAGCTTTGGAAAAACCTCCATACCTCACCAGACCTAAACCAGATTTGTATTCCAAGACTGTCTAGCCGGTATATCCCGTGTGACTTAGAGCCACTTCGATCGGTCCAGGAATTCTCAACATTGTATTCCATCCACCTCCCCATCATCTTGATCAACCTGCCAAATTTACAAAAACTTGATATATTCTCCGATGTAAGTAGGCATATCAGGTTTGAAATGTTTCTAGTTCATGCTCTTCAAATTTGAATTTTATTGTCAGTATACTGTATTATGTTTACTTCTTGTTTATTAAAAGGGTTTAACCTCAAATATGACCCTGGTCTATTCGTTTATTTTCTGACACATAATGGTAATTGTTTGTTAGTGTTTATTATCTTTATATTCTTCTATGGAATTGCTATTTTATGTTTTAGAGACAGTTATTTTAATACTATAGCATGCGTTTCTCTATCCTAGAAACAATGGCCATTAAACACTTTCATACATCACCCTTGCCCTCGTCTTCAAAACTCCTTTTCAGAAGTGAACCACACATGCAAATAAATTATACATGATATAAGTTCTCTAAAGGCATCTGCATTCAGGGATATCGAGCGAAAGAAATAGAAAAAGATAGACACCTGCCCATTCATAACAGTCTAATTGTCGTAAAAACTGTCCTTTTGGAGCCTGTGCCGGCAAATTACAACAACAAAAACTGACCCTATTTTTCCTATGTTGGGAACTAAGATTCTTGGCGAACATGACATGTCAACTCAACGAATTGGGTTCGATACCTGCGTTTCTAAATGCTCTTGTTCACTTTTTCCTGTAATTTAGATTCCTGAATTTGACGAATTTTGGAGTGTCCTCCATATTCTCCATGAGCTGCATCATTTAGGAATGTTTGTACCTGAGACCGTTCCTGTGTCACTTCTAGAGCCTCTCAGGTCTGTGCAGACCTTCGAGACACAAATCTCACCTAATATGGAAGCTTTTACAATACTGCTTCCCCGGTTTGCCAAATATTTCAGAACTTTTCGTATTTGCCATGAACGATTATTACAGAACGATAGCAGACGATACCTACTTCGATAAGGTCGTTTCTGCCATCATTGACGGATTGGTGAAGAATGGTGTCCAACTGAAAATTCTCAATATGACCTTTCAGCCGTATGGGGACGCAAGGAAGACTGTGTCACGTGACACTGTTGAAAACTTTATCCAAATGTTGAAGACGAGTGGCACGATGCGGCAACTCGAAATCATCAGTTTTTACTACTGTGTGTTCAACGAATCAGACTTGATAGAAATCATCAAAGCCATCAGAGAATTTACGTCTATAAAGATTTTGAGGTGAGTTTTTAATATGGAATTCACAGTCAATACCCATTTTTTTAAAACAGAATTTATATCCTATTGGATTTATATTTTTTTCAAATATATGTGTATAAATCAGATTTTCAAATCAGATCCACTTCTGTAACAGTCTATGTCTATATTACGAATGGACGTAATTATAAATGGTTTGTACCTATAAAGCCAGTTCATTATCAGGATTCGCATTTTTTAATTCGCATTTCCATCATTTCCATTATTTTTTAAGTCCATCTAAGTCTTCCATTCATTACCACAAACTATTTCACTGGGGCCTACAGCTTTACAAGCTTCCTTTCATGTAGGTCCCATCCTATTTCTCTCGGTTAAATCATGGACCTACTACGAATGGACATTCATCGTTTTCTAACGAATTCATTGTGATTGTCTCCGTCAATGTCGTCTCAATAACATTCCGTTCATGTTTCTTCACTTTGATCTTATGATGGTCACCGCCAATAAGCCAGGACAGAATCAAGATAGTGATTTTAAACATGTTAATATACATGCGCAGAAGATAATAAATCGCTTAAATCATGGGAAATCGATGTGCAGTTCTGGTTGATAATTGGAAATTGTTATTCCGTGTACTGTGTTCTATTTTTGAAAAACATGTTGATATTACCAGATAGGTTTTGTTTGGATTGTTTGTGATTTAAAATCCCGTTTTCCCCACTTTCCTCATAATATTCCAGAATTACAACGCACAGGGCTTATAAAGATCATGGCCTTCTAATTCAGTTGTTTTATAAGGTCATTGGTGCGTGCAAAAGTTTGCAAATCAGTAATAATGAATTTCATATCACCAAGATCGTCTGCTTTTCAACTTTGCTGCTCCCCATTGGGGATGTTTTTATTGAAGACATACTCTTACAGAGCACACCATCCAAACAAAACCCAAGAGAGGGAAACTGCTCCTTTGTCAATGACCGAAAATGCTTACGCAATCGTTATTGTTAAAACAGCTGAATTTTCTCATAAGATGCACATAATCAGAAGGCGGTGACTATCATTGGATCAAAGAAAGAATCACATTGAATGTCCATCCGTATTAAGTCCATGGTTAAATCAGTACTCTATGTTGACCACTTATCTTTATGTTAATTATTATGTATAATTGATTGTTATTGTATCACCAAAAAAGAAAAAAATTTACTTTATTTTGAAATGTATATGTTAGATTAGAAATATGAAAATAAATGAAATGAAGTGAGGCAAAATGTCTTTGTCGTCTTTAAAAAAAAAATCACTCAATATAAAGATGTCTGTCCTCAGGTACGTTACTCAGAAAGTGTTTATTATTAAGCAACGATGTCAATATCTTATAAATTTCGATTTGTGTACCTCATAGAACATAATACATTCTAAAGCCAGGGTAATTATGCTGCATTATTGTAGAGCGCTTAGAGACTTCTGATAAAGTAAGTGTTAGGCGCTATATAAGCAAGGATAATTATTATTATTTTCCTTTTCTATCTCTTTTCTTATTAGGATTAATTGTTGTTTGCTTTCTGGAGGAGAGCTTTCTCGTTTCGCCATCCAACAAGACCAACCACAAGAAGAGAATCAAGAAATTAATAAGAGCGAACAAAGCGGGCCGCTAATGCTGACTTTATTTTACAAAGATCCTGAGTTATGTTTTGTAAGTGTTTGAGTAGTTTGGGGAAGAAAAAAAAGAGAAGAGAAAGATTTACTTCGTGAAATGTTTTTTCTTCTTCCTATGTCAAACTGAATGACTTCTTTATCAATATGCCATGTAAATTAGGAATTGACACATCAACCTAACTTGTATTGATATTATTGGCTATTTTAATGGATTCTATCATGGTAGGATGGGGTGGGAATGAGACAGTTTTGATCCCTGACCAAACGCTTAAGATGGCGAAATCTCCATCCTTCTGTATTATTCGGAATTACTCGCAACTTTTGACATTGTTTTTTTTCTTTTTCAGTTAGAGTCAAGGACTGCGGACAATTTCGTTCTGCCCCGTTCGCAGTAACCAACCAAAAGGAGACCAAAAAGGAGAGAATTTTTTCGAGTTTGCTCACTCTGTCAGGTCTGTAGAGAGACCAACAAATTTCGTTCCTGGATTATTTTCCACTGAGACAACGTCTGACTGCACCGAATTCGTCTCCTTGGAGGAGCAAGCAGAAGAATTTTATCTGTCAAATTCTGTAGAGTTTCTGCATTGGACATAGTCCACTTGCTAAACTACGTGTAAAATCCGGTAGACTTAAGATGCTTAGCCACTGATCTGTAACCGAATGTCCAGTCAACCAATTTTTTTTTTATAAGATGGGTGAAGCCATA
Source organism: Strongylocentrotus droebachiensis (assembly GCA_035222895.1). Lineage (NCBI taxonomy): Eukaryota > Metazoa > Echinodermata > Echinoidea > Camarodonta > Strongylocentrotidae > Strongylocentrotus > Strongylocentrotus droebachiensis. The sequence goes on along the minus strand of JAVYIG010007050.1, from coordinate 81,203 downwards.
TATGGTCTTAAGAAAATTAATTCTGTCTCGTTGTCAAAAGATTTACACACATAACCAATATCGATGCTCGTATGACCGACATTTTTGTGTTGTCTTGTGGACATACACGTAAACCTTCCATCTGCATCGTTATCAAGAGGCCCACGAGACCGAAATCATCCTGAGTCTCTCAGGGTAGGGGGAAGGGGGCTTAGGGCTTGTGATGCGGTTACTGAAACCAGGCGCGGTCCTGAACGTTATTTTGTTTTTGTTTTTTCGTATAGAGGTAGCGGATGGGGGCTTGGAGTTCTGGCATTCATTTTCTACATGCAATGTGCCTCGCTTAATTGTATACGTATATTACGTGCGTGTGTTTTGTTTAGGGAGGGGTCATAGGGTGTTCAGCTCCCCCTAGAATATTGTGTTAGTTTTAAGCTTTAAGCATTGACTATTATCTTTGAAAACACACAAAAACACGTTTGACACTTTTTCACATGCTTTGAGTTTAGTACTTCTTTGCAACTAAATGTATATATTTATTATTGAAATTCATCAAAAGTTTGCCTCTTTATATATTTTCACTCGGCTTAGCATTCCGTATTAAAATGGATAATAAAACAAGGAAAAATGCCTGCATTTGCCAGTTTTTAAATTGCGTTAAGTCAGATAATTTGTGAAGTCTGAGGATTGATTGCCGTAATCCGTCCTCAATATGATGATTTTTGGAGGCCCTGAAATAAATTTCATGAAAAAGGCCGTTTTCACAGCCAGGCCCGTCGAAAGGAATTATAAAGCGGTATGGTTTCAGTGGGGGTCGGGTTCGAAGGGTAAGAGCCCCTCGGGGGGGGGGGGGGCGGAGCGAAGCTCCCTTGAAGCTCTTTTATTTTGAAAAGTGAAATGACGATTTACATGGTAAAAGTATTTACGATCTGGTAGAGCGTAGCGAGCGAAGTGAGTGGAGCGTAAAGGGGCGGACCCCGGAAGCTCAGGGGTTTTAGGCATTTAATTACGGTCAGATGTCGTATTATCAAGCAATCTGCTTATAATGACAGTCCTTCTTCCGCAAATAATGTTATAATGTTTGAGGAAATTTAGTATTTATGCCAGTTTATCATTTTGTTTTTTAAATTAACAATTGTTATATATATTTGCTTATTTATGATTCATTGTCAGTCAAATACTTATTGTACTTTATATTATTATTGTTATTGAAAAAACTGTTTACTTTATACATGAATGCAGAAGTAAATAAAATTAAGTCGAATCAAAATATCTCTATTCATCTTTCTCCACTCTCATGTTTCTAGATGTCTCCCTCTCTCATATATTTCTTTCTTTCCCTCTCCACCCCCTCTTTCTCTATCCCTCCCTCTCAATCGCTACATCTCTCTTCACTCTCATGTCTCTAGTTGTCTCCTTCACTCTCTCATCTATTTCTTTACCCCACTCTCCACCCCTCTTTCATCTCTTCCTCAATCCCTCCATCTCAATCGCTATATCTCTCTTCACTCACATGTCTCTAGTTGTCTCCCTCACTCTCTCATCTATTTCTTTCTTTCCCTCTCCACCCCTCTCTCCATCTCTTTCTCTATTCCTCCATCTCAATCGCTATATCTCTCTTCACTCTCATGTCTCTAGTTGTCTCCCTCACTCTCTCATCTATTTCTTTACCCCACTCTCCACCCCCTCTCTCCATCTCTTTTTCTACCCCTCCCTCTCAATCGCTATATCTCCGAGTCTTCACTCTCATGTCTCTAGTTGTCTCCCTCACTCTCTCATCTATTTCTTTACCCCACTCTCCACCCCCTCTTCCATCTCAATCATCTTTCTCCACTCTCATGTCTTTAGTAAGTTGTCTCTCACTCTCATCTATTTCTTACCCCACTCTCCACCCCTCTCTCTCTCTCTTTTTCTACCCCTCCCTCTCAATCGCTACATCTCTCTTCACTCTCATGTCTCTAGTTGTCTCTCACTCTCATCTATTTCATTACCCCACTCTCCACTACTCTCTCCATCTCTTTCTCTATTCCTCCCTCTAAATCGATCTCTCTTCACTCTCATGTCTCTAGTTGTCTCCCTAACTCTCTCATCTATTTCTTTACCCCACTCTCCACCCCTCTTCCATCTCTTTCTCTATCCCTCCATCTCAATCACTATATATCTTTCTCCACTATCATGTCTTTAGTTGTCTCTCACTCTCATCTATTTCTTTACCCCACTCTCCATCCCCTCTCTTTCTCTATCCCTCCCTTTCAGTCGCTATATCTCTCTTCACTCTCATGTCTCTAGTTGTCTCCCTAACTCTCTCATCTATTTCTTTATCCCACTCTCCACCCCCTCTTTCTCTATCCCTCCATTTCAATTACTTTACGTACATCTCTTGATCTCTCTCCACTTCCATGTCTCTAGTTGCGTCTCACTCTCACCTATTGCTTCCCCCTCTCTCCATTTATTTCTCCATCCATTGCTCTCAATAACGATATTTCTCTTTATCTCTCTCTTCTCTCATTGTCTCTATATAGTTTTCTCTCGCTCTTATCTATTTCTTTCTTACCTGCTCCACCCTCTCTCCTTCTCTTTTTCTATCTCTTCCTCTTAATCACCATATCCCTCCTTATCTTTCTCCACTCTCATGTCTTTAGATGTCTCCCTCTCCCTTTTCCTCTCGACCCCCTCTCCACCTCTTTCTCTTCCTCTCAATTACTATATCTCTCATCTCTCTCTACTCTTGATGTTTTGTCTCTCTCCCTCACTCATCTATTTCTTTCTTTTCCTCTGCGCCCTCTCTCTCCATCTCTTTATCTATCCCTCCCTCGCAATCACTATATATATTTTTCTCCACTCACATGTCTCTAGTAGTCTCCCTCTCTCATCTATTTCTGTTTCCCCCCTACCCCCCTCTCTTTCACCCATTTTCTTTCTCCGTTTATTCGTTTCCTTACTTCAAACTCCCTCAAAATTGTACGCAGGGCTATTTTGACAAATCAATCACAAGTAATACCCGTCTAACAATTTACTAGTCCATCATCATAGACCGTACATTTACAATGCAACAGAATGAAAATATGTCATTATTTCAAGAAATTAACTGAACAATGGAAAACTGTGTTTAAGCATCAAGCAAACAAATTTAAGGATAGGTCCCGCTCTACATGCTTTCATCAAAAGAAAGATTTATTTTCGCTTTATTTCTAAAAACTGCCAAGATATTCCACACAAGAAATTATGTTATTCTCTGCTAGGATTTATCCTTAACTTTGAACGCAAATCTTTTTTTTGTATGAACAGGTAAAGATGACATGGTTAATGAATAAAAGTGATAAAATACACTCATGTTTTCCTATATTAATACACAATTTGCTTAACACTATGTCTCTTAGAGAGCGCAATAAAACTATTCATATTCACATATGTATCAAATGCAGCAAAAAATCTTGGGAAAATACTACTTTACGAAACGCATGAAAAGCACTTTGGTATGTCTGAACTCTAAATAAGAGTTGGGTTAGATTTTAGCTACAAACAGGGAACAAGATTTCAATCCAATATGGGCAAAATTTTACCCAACTCTTTTTAGAGTGAGCTAAAACCCTATAATTATATAGTTGCAGCTATTTGGATAATATCGGTTCGGGAAAAAAAAACGACAAAGCCCTCTACGACACAAACCCTGTATTTTTTTCCGATGATGATAGTTTGGCAAGTAAAATATATCTTATATGACTTGTTTGAACATTGTTATTACACAAAATATTTCTTACGAATAAATGCAATGCGGTTGAAAATGTCACATTATGTTAGGTTATTTCAGAGTATTGAAAGAGGTATATGATGTTTGTAATTCAGTATACGTGGATACAATACATGGCCCATGCAGGTATTTATCATGGATGGTTCAGTGGTTAGGTAACTCTATGATTCAAATGAAGGTTTAGGGTTCAACACCTGAGTCAGCCTCTGGTTGAATATGAATATATTTTCCTGAGATCATAAACTGCATTTGAGAAAATATTTATTCCATGTACATAATTATGACGATTGCTAGAAATAGTAGAACGTCTGTTAGTTATACATGTATATTCAATGTTATGTAGGAAGGAAAGATGAATACAAAACTGTAATTGGTCCTCAATATATGTAGCACGTTTTTTGTCTTCCTTATAATCTTTTTCGTCTTAAGTCCTCCTCAATACTTGGATACTCATTTGTACTCTCTTCTAGAACACCATTCGTCTTCTTATGTGATGACTTCGGTATGAATTGAAACTGGACATAATATACATTATTTAAATTCCAAATTTCATTATGTATTTCTGTGTTCTCCTTCAATCTATCCTCTTCTCTTTTGTCATGTATTTCTTTTTTTTTATCTTCATTCTATCCCTTTTCTCCTTCGTTATATATTTCTTTGTTTTTCCACAATCTATCCCCCAGTAATTCTCCTTCGTTATGTAATTCTTTTGTTCTCCTTCATTCTAACCTCTTCTCTTTTGTTTTATGTATTTCTTTGTTTCTCCTTCAATCTATCCTTTTCTCTTTCGTCATCTATTCCTTTGTTTAAATCTGATAGATTTCCTTTCTCCTTCTTTATGTATTTCCCTGTTTTTCCTTAATCTATGATCCTCTTAGCTCTTCAATTATGTATTTCTATGTTCTTCCTTTGACTTATCTTCTTCTCTTTCCTTATGTATTTCCTTGTTTTTCCTTCTGCATACCCTCTCCACTGTGCTTGTTTTTCCCTTTCTATCAGTTTCCCTTCCCTGGGTGTCCGTGCTTGTACATATAGTGCGCTGACGACTTAGACTCTTTCACTAGAGCACTTCTTGGAACTTTTTCGCGAAAATGGCTAAACAGTTGTGTAAAAAAAATATGCGCGAGCCGGACTTTGCTGCGTGAAAAGTACCCCTTTACCGGACATTTTGGGAACATGAGTGCGGTCCCTCCGTTTCCGGAGTGGGGGGGGGGGGCGGGATTGATACACCCCTTCCAGCTCTATTTTCGGATTGGATTGACGTAGTGATCGCCGCACGCTTATTATTCCAAAATCTGGCCGATTTAATTTTGACCTAACTACCACACAGCGCAATGCGACCTCCTCCTACTTTCTTGCTGCCAGCCGAAGATGGCGAGATCTTCAAATTAGGACGCCCGGCGAAAAAAAGTTTTTAGGTTCTTGGGCTGGTGGGCGAATGAGTTCGCTGATAACGCCATCTTCGACGGCTTGAAAAAAGTGCAGGGATTATTAAAAAGAACGGCCAGATTATAGACTATACGCGTACAGGCAGTTACTACCCGGAGCTCGTCGAGCCATGCATGTATAGCATACAGTTTATAATCACTTACTTTCTTTGATATTGGAGTATGTTAAGTGAGGTAATATATGCTCGATTGTTACTAGTTTACAATAAGGAGGGGGCAAGAAGGAGATAGATAGAGAGAGAGAGAGAGAGAGAGAGAGAGAGAGACGCAGAAAGTAAGTTAGTTAAAATTTTCATTATCCAAAAAAGATCAATACGAACAATTAACTTTGCTGATTTTCGCTCGCATACATGACCTTTGTACTTCAAGTCAAGTGCTTATAACCACTCGACCACGATATCTCTACATATATCATGGGGCAAGAGAGGAATCCAAATAACTTTTATCTGAATAAGGAACAGAAGATAAAACGTCATTTTTCTGATCGATTAGATATCAAAGTACATGTATGTGTAATTTGTTCTTATACCCGTACGTTTGCTTTATAAATCATTTTAAAACGTCACAATTAAAATAATGCGAGCTTATATTTCATGTACAATAAATAAAATTGATAGAAAAGAAGGGACTTACAAAAAGCAAAGCCTTGAAGTCAATTTTACTGAGCAGGGAAGAGATTAGAGAATTGATGAATAAATGAACATTTGTGTAAATCAAGTAAGTATAAGGCTACAATGTAAAAAAAAAAGGTATTCCACAACATCTTCAGCATGGTGTTGTATGCTGTCACGTGACCTTATCAGCCCCGTGATTTACCTATATCAAATAACCATTATTTATCGCGTGAGCTAAATATGCCTGGAGTCAACTATTCATGTTTGTGATCTTAATGAATGACATGTAAATTGTAGTACAGTAAGTCACCTCAAAAGCATTTGTTATGATGCACGGAGGTCATATACAACGTGCATGTATTTCCTCTTCGTCTGAGAATTATTTACATGTATTATGTACAGTGGCATATCCAGGATTCTATGACAGAATAGGGGCATACAGTCATGTTTGTCTTTAACAAATATCTCAGACAGAAAACAAATTAAGTTTTGGACTTTGACCAGGGGGCACAGTATGACATACAGTAATTGTACATATTTTTGGTAAACAAAACAACGAATTTGTGTATTCAGGGTTCAGTGAGTTTAGGAAATTTGGCTATGCCCCCAATCACAGGGAATTTGTGCTGTACTGCCTGTAAATTGTATATCTGCTATCTAGATGATATTCTTGTACATACTTGATTCTCTTTATACAAACTTCAATGATGAGTTCTGAAATTTTAAGAAAATATATTACTATACTTGTGTCTCTCTCTCATAGCATTTTATTTGTATGGACCAATACAGTGCTCCTCCTGTGACGTTTCCGACTATCAGCTTTGCTAATCATTTGCTTTCGTTCAGCTAGTATGGAGGAAGTAGTTCTGAGTGATGATCTTGTGAATGACCTTTCCGAGCAAATTAATATACCACTTTATCCAGTCAGCCATTTTGCCGTCGACCTGGGCTTCGATTCCGCCGCTGCTAGCGCAGCGGATGAGCTGGCAATTCAGAAACAGCATCCGCATGGGAAATACGAGTATCTTCTACACAAGTTTGTCGCCACTCATGGTTGGGGGGCGAAAGCTGCTCAAGTTCTCATCGATATATTCAAAGTCAAACAGAAGATGCTCCTTGTCAACTTTCTTAAAGAAGGTGCGTCTGAAACTATCTCTCTCAGAATTTAGGTCATCCAGTAATGGCGAAAACTGTTAGTCACCTCTTTCTCTGCCACCAACATAATACACATTTCGGTGACAGTTCGGTAGTGAGATAATTGACAAGGGGATAAATTTGTTCATGGTAATTGATATAATGCTTGAATTATACATAATATGCATTAATAATTAAACTCTCCTCACATTAAAATAATACCATTGTTGTCGTTTTTCTTGTTATTGATATCAATACATTATTACAATGAAAGTGAGATTTTAATGATGACTATGACGGTGGCGATGATGATTATTATGACGATGATGATAAAAATGATGTTTGTAATTGTTTTGCATATCAAATTTATGTTTCGATGTTTTATGAATATAAATGTCAGTATATACCGTTACCTCTCATGGATTGTAGCCATAATTATCCAATTGGCATGCAATCTATTTGCCATTCAATTAGGCCTATATGCATAATGGATACATCATGTTCATTATTCTTGATACACAGCTATCGAAACTCAAAACGCCCTGAAACAGTCTGGATGTAGACAAGAGCCTGGACATGCAGAGGGACAGGGACAGACTGGGACTGAAATTCGCCCCTCAAATGCTGGTACGAGTGCCCGAGATCTACGGTCCTCCCATTCCCTAATCGACATGTCCGTGAGCGAGCCCTGCATTCAAAATACCCTACAGCCTTCCGAACAAACTCCATCTCCCGTAAACCAGCCCGCCCCTGCTGAAGACATCTTTTCACGGAACAAATCATTTTCGAAATTTGTAGCAGGTGAAATTTTCTCCTGAGATTTGATTTCTATAATTTCATCAAGTTTAATTTGGTTTCATGTGTTAAATATTCATCATTGAAAATGGATAAATAAATAAATAAAAAGATAAGTAAGTAAATGAATAAATGCAAATTACAAAAATGAAAATAAAGAAACATATGTGCAATGTAACTAGTCCCAAGTGGAAATACCAGCAAAACTTATTCCTAGTTTTTATTAATACCCCCACCACCATCACTTTTTATTTTTAACAATTTTGTTTTATTTCTCCAGATGTGTAATACAAACCATAACATACAATTGAATAAAATAAACGTGTTCAATATTGATGCTTTTACATAAACGTAATTAAACACAAACTTATTTGCAGTATAATATAACTTAGCAACAAAGTAAACGTATAAGTACCTAAACATAATATGTCAATTGTAAATGTTATTCACTTATATATTACCAAAAAAAACTTAAACAAATCTGGAGGTAATTTTACTGAAACATCCTGCCCCCTCCATCACACAAACATACTCACCCTCTATCACACAAACATACTCACCCACCCACACACATACTCACCCACTCACCCACCCACCCACCCCCCCCCCCCCCACACACATTACTCACTCAGTGGATGTCTGCCAACATTCTCAACTCAAGAAAAATATACTAAATAAGTTATCCAGGCCGCAAAATAGAGTTACGTTTTTAACAGGCTCACGGTGGAGAAGAAAACAAATCTTAATTAATCTTAAGCTGCTCCCACTTTAAGAAATGTGATCCCAGCTTTCCCATTTTAATTGCTATTTTCTTTTCCTCATCCCTATACTTAAAAATGCTTTTTTTCATCTTTTCTAAAGTTAGTACTCGCCCCCCCCCCCCGATCTTGACATAAATGTAACATACTTCACCATGAAAATGATAGTATTACACATTTTTATTCTATATGAACTACCTACCAACCCAACAAATATATCTCGCCATTCTAAATCTTTAATTTCATCTAACTCAAAAAGTTGTATTAAAGCCTGCCATATCCTTTGAACGCTCCCACAAGATAAAAATAAATGTTTGTATGTTTCTATTTCCTGCTTACAAAACGAACATAAATTATCACCAACAAAACCAAATCTATGAAGATGCTCATTAGTGTATATGGCTCCATGCAATAATTTAAATTGAAATTCACGTTGTTTTCTAATGAGTATAGTAATTCTTGGTCTTACAAATATTTCTTTTAATTCTTTATCTATAAAATCATAATCATTTTGCCCATCCCTTACCTGCAAATCATACGTTTGTTGCAGTGCTTTGATAAAATAATCATAGATTGTTCTTGAACCCACATCCACAAACTGTATTTTTTTACTAGAAATATGGAAATAAGTATTAAAGCTTATCAAATCAACCTCGAGGAATTCTATTAACCCTGAATCATCCTTCCATAACCTGGGTATCGCATCATAAATATCAATAATCATAAGCAAATTATTACCTTTCATACCGAGGTTCATAAAATATTTAACAGACTTAACATGACCTTTCTCAACCAAATGATTCAGTTGAACAATCCCTCTTTCAAACAAGTATCTATCAAATATACTTTTTCCATTTATACATATATTTTGATTATTAAAAATAATTGGATTAACATAACCCTCCAAATATCTTAAATTACTTGTCTCTTGCCATGCTTGCAACATTTCCATATAGTATGGTGGAATATCTAAAACGAGTTTAATCTTTTTTAAATCATAATCACATATAAAAATAAATCTACCACCCACAAACTGTAAGCAATGATCAAAAAACAATTTCCATCCCAAACTTTTCTCTCCATATAAAAGACGTTTTATCCACATTATGCGCTGTATTTTAACGGACATTTCAAAATTAATCATTCTTAATCCTCCAAAGTCATAATCCTGATACATTATTGCCCGTTTAATTCTATCTTTCCCCCTCCATATGAATTCAAATGAAATTTTTGCAACTTCTTTGTATACCCAATGAGGGACAATAACGAGAGATGAAATATAATTTAATTTTGAAAGCGCATAAGTTTTTAGCAAATGTATTTTACCCATAATAGTTAAATCTCTTTGTTTCCACCATACAAGCAATTTTTTTATTTTACTTAGAATTTCTTTATAATTCAAATCATCTTTTAATCTTCGATCTAATGAATAACTAACCCCTAAAATATGTATTTCCTTAACCAAATTTCCAAATAAAGGCCCATCAGGTTTGTTCTCATCCTCACCCATCCACATAAAATGTGTCTTTGTTTTATTCATTTTAAGACCACTAACTTGTTCAAATGATTCAAAAATATATTGCAACCTTCTAACCGAATCAATATCCATTCAAAAATATTCACTCTTTTTAACCTATCTCTTATTCCTCTAACATTTAATGTCATGAAAGATAATTTCACTGCCATGTTATTTTATGTGTAATTGTATCCAAAACCTTACATCGATAAACTCCAAAGAAACTTCCACATAATCTATTTCCACCGTGAGCAAATGTATAGAAAAAACCATCTGCAGCCAAACATACATGCATACTTATCGTCGAATTATATAAAAAATGTAAGCAGAATCCACCCCGTACCACACAACCCAACGCATTCATACACACAAGCATATTCACTACACACACAACAACCCCACACAAAACAACCCAAATCTGCTCTTCGGTGTACGTAAACATCCGAGAGCAAGAGCCTCCCCCTTTCCCTGTCAATTTAACTAGACCAATGACAGAACTCCTCATCTCAATTCTAAACATTTCTTTTTGCACAAGTCGATGAGAAATACGTTGTATTGTTATATAACCGTAATCTAATTAAAAAAAAAAAAAAAAACATATATATATACATATATATATATTACAAAGAGCTTTTATCCCTTAACAAATGCCTTGAATTGTATTACGGAACCCGCTCGTCATAACTAAGTTAAATGATTTTTTTCCTAAAATGCATTACAGTGAATTGACCGGCCCGCGTAATCACAATACGCACCTTCTAATTAAAAATAAAAACACGATCCCAATAAACCAAATTCCCCCAAACGACACCAGTTCGGCATCCCAATAAACTGTTCGTGCAAACCGAACCCATCATGCTATCATTTACCAAGTTCTATAATTTGCATAATATGCCTCACCCATGAATGAATAGACCGGCTCACGCAGCTGATCATTTTGTATGCACTCCGTAAAAAAAACTCCTAAAGGGCGTTCACACACACAAACACGCACGCACGCACACACGCACGCACACGCACACACACACGCACATACGCGCACACGCACGCACACACACATAAGACTGTTTCCTCTCCACAACACCGAATAACGAATTTGACAACACATGAGGAATTTTAGATTTTGCTTGCTTTTTTCTGATTATAATTTATATACGATTTATTTATTTAACGTTTTTCTTTTTTTATTGCAGGTCATAGAGTGAGCTTGATTGTAGCTCTCTTTGCTTTTGTGGTGGCTTGCAATTGGAATAATCCATCCACTGGTGAGCTTATATCACTACATATAACACTACAATTCCTCTTGCTTTGATTAAGCAAGGTACATGGGTTAGAGGCCTGGTAAAGGAAATACGTCCTTGAGAAAGATTTATCTTTGCTTTTCTCCACCTGAGTGTTAAATGGGTACCAAGTGGGATAAGGACACATGATAGTGCACTGTGCTTGGATCACATAATTATGTACGTGTGTAACTCTCTCTGCAAGGGCGACTGGCTGAAATGCTCCCCGTTCGTGCGAGTGGAGTGGAGAGTGTGCACTGTAAAGTTTCGCTGTATGGTTAGGGCAACTATCCGGTTTAATGACCGTCTTTCAGTTTAGATATTTGACCAAAATCAGGAATACTTTGCTACATATTTTAGTGCGTGTGTTTTTTTCTTTTTCTTCTCACAGAACCGGGAAATTGTGCATCGTCACCCTGTCAAAATGGAGGCACTTGTCGTGAGCTCGACGGAGATATCAGATGTACATGCAGAATTGACTACGGAGGCAGCAACTGCAGAACAGGTATCAGGGTTTATTTCCTGTAGCATGATTTTTTTTTTTAATTGTAAAACCAAAATACCATCGGGGTATTATAAGATACCAAAAATAATGCTTAATTCCCGTGGTTCCCTTCCTTAATGTCAACCATTCGGAAGAAGTTATTTGGTTAAGAGGGGTATAGAGACATACCAACTGGTAAGAACTGTTGAAAAGAAAACAATTATTATGTCTAAAACAACTTGATACATTTCTACGACCATTAAAACAATATGACTGTTACGTGTACACACACATTATTAAATACTCTTAGAACAATAGCGATGACGTTGTAATTCAAAATGAAATATTTATCAATATTTTGTGTGTATTTATTCCAGAATTAATAGCAGAAACCTTCAGCCTTGAAGAGTGTCAAGACACATTACGGAAACACTATGAGAAACACCTCTTTAACGTTCGCATCAAGCCGTGGGATCCATACTATGACGTGGACCTAGAAAAGCTCTACACGACCGTCAGCCTCTACAAACAAGACAAGAATAATATTCCGGACAGGCCCTTACAGAAGTTAAGTTTAAACGGATCAGTCAACGATATATTCCATACTAAAGTTCGTGGATCGTTCCCAGAAAGAATTGTGTTGTTTGGGGAGGCTGGCCGGGGAAAAACTACAGCTGTAGCGAAAATGGCTTACGATTGGGCTAATAAAAAAGAAGACTCCCCTTTAAAGAATGTGAAGTTGCTCTTTGTCTTCAAGATGAGAAACATAAATGCCAAGACAGGAATAACCGAAGCCATTATTACGTTGCTTGGGAAGAAATACAAGAAGTATCAAAAACAGCTCGAAGATTATATCGATTCCCATGAGAAGGATATTGTCATGCTCTTCGACGGTTATGATGAATTTAGTGGAGGGCTAGAAAAGTGCAGGAAAAACGTAGGTGACGTCATTGATATATTGTGTCAGGAGAGATGTAGGCGATGTCGGGTCTTGGTAACGTCTCGCCCCGTAAGGGAAGAAGACTTCAAGTCGAGAAATGTAGACTACTCCAAGATGGTAATAGAAGGATATTCTCAACAGCATGCCATAGATTTCATCGATAAATTCTTTCTATCCAATAAAAAAAAAGGAACAGAACTGAAGAAATATTTGGAAGAAGACATCGTTACCAACGAAATGATTGCCACGCCCCTATTTTGCACTATGGTGTGTACTTTGTGGAATCATGGCTATATGAATGGAAACTACACCCGAACGAAATTGTTTGATGATATCATGAAGTTCTTGAGGACACACCTGAATGCTAAGGATGAGCGAGATATAGAGATCAAGCAAGACCTGCTCAGCGATACACTTGTTTCAGTCGGGCGAGTTGCCTATATGAAATTGAGTAACAAGAGCGATCTGAATCCATTGGTGTTTAGTGAGGACGATTTTAGTGAAGTTCATGATGATGAAGTAAACATCAGCTTCTCACTTGGTCTGTTAACAAAGAACATGGAGACGGAAAGTGACATCATCATCCACATTGAATTTTTCCACAAGTTAGCGCAGGAATATTCAGCAGGGAGATATCTTGCAAGTGGCCTCGATGAAGGAAAAATCAGCACCGTTGGCTTTTCAGAATTAGTCTTTGACCTAAAAGAGATCTTCCTGTTTGCATCAGGGACATCGGTCTTGGCGTGCCGAAATATTTTGGCATCTCTCATGGCAGGTTACAGCTCAAGTTTCTCCCACACAGATGAGCTCTATGGATATCAGCAAGTCATCTTAGATTTCATTAGCAAGGCAGGAACTTGTGCAGAGGAGTCTGAAACGTATTTGACACGTTATTTTGAAGATGGAACATTTAATTTCCAAGAAGTTACAGCATCAACCGTGGTTAGATTTGAGAAACTACCAGGATCTGTTAAGGAGAAGGTAATATAATGGAGAGGGGATGGAGGGAAGGAGAGAGACACAAGTAGATGGGGGATGGGAGGAGAGGGACATAAATGAGGAGATAAAGGGAGATAGATGGCGGGAAAGGGGAAGAGTGAAGGGAAAGAAAAGAATGGGTGCGAATCAAAAGTTTGTCATAGTCTAGCATGGCCGGCGTTGTCCACTTCTCTTGCTTGAACGAAATAAATGCCTTACTCTAATAAAAGCCTCATTATGGTGTCTAAGAAAACTATTCCATAACCTATGAGTAGTGTGTGCATAGTAGTATCGATATTTGAACGCTTTCATAAAAACTGTTATACATTTTATAAACAAGATAAAAGGACATTTTATTTCTACCAATAATGTCGTATTTGATATCTGTAAGAAGATTGTATGTGGGGGGGGGGGGGAGGGGGCAGTGTTCTATTCAGAAGACACAATGAAACTTTAACTTTAGATAACAACTGCCTTTTTGTTGAAGAAATTACACTGTATTTCTACACATTCAATTTTGGGGTTCGGCAACTGACTGGTTTCAGCAGTACATATAAATTATTTACAAGATGTTTCCAACCATTGGACAAATTTAGTCTGGATTCCATTTTACTCAACGTGCTCAAGGAAACTTATGAATACCCTTTTCACTATTGCTATGGTTATGCGTTGTAGATCACAACCGTTAACATTTTTGAAACGAAGAGTTCTCCAGACTTATTTGTGAGACTATGGAACAGCATGCATACTTGTATCTACCTCACACATGTGAAGATGTATTGGGATGTTACATCGACCATCTTACCTCAGATGGAGCCCCTGTACTCTGTCAAGAGCTTCACCACAATACAGCCACCTGCAGATGGCTGCGTGCAAATCATGATGTACCTTCCGAACCTCAGGGAGCTCATCATATCCTGTGATGAAAGACTTGATTATTATCCAAAATGCTCTATTACGCCTGATGTGTTTGGAAGGATATGGAATCAGGTGAACTCTTCGTCCCTTCTCAGTCGCCTAGTTCTCCCCATCCCTGCCAACATCAGTCTTAATCTGAAGCACCTCACATCGATCCGTGTTTTTAAGACTTACCGTGTGATATCAGTGAGCAACCTCGCACATGTTTTAACTTTCCTGCCAAAGGTTAGGGAGCTGAATATCTATTCGACAGTAAGTCACGTTTAAATATCTCTGCTCACAGTTAATTCGGTTCGGGAGGGGGTGGGGATAGGGGCTGAAAATAAAAGAACCCCTTTGCTTCCAATTGTTGTTAACAGTTGCCGCCCCCCCTCGAATAATCGTGGACCTGCCATAGCATTATAGACCCCCTTTGTTTCTATACTTTAAATTACTCATCATTCATGTTGTAAGCGTATTAATATAAATCCTTTATACTTAGAAAAAAAAAATCATTGATGTAATAATACTAAAAGTTATAATAAAACATTAATATCATCATTATTATTATTATTATCATTACCATTATGATCATTAATTATTATTATCATCATTACTACTATTTTTATTTTCATAATACTGTATTGTCATTGTTCTTTTTTATTATCATTATTATCATTATTATCATCATGTTGAATCCGGTGATACCCTTAGGCCTAATGAGTGTTAGGGATTTAGGTTTAGGGCCTATGGTTCCTTGGACCAAGTAGACTCGCCACCAGATGTTACGTGTATAACCAGGCGCGTACGCAGGATTTTTTCAAGGGGGGGGGGGGGGGGGGAGGGGGGGGGGGGGTAAGAGGACATTTTTTTTTTTTTGGGGGGGGGGGTCACCTGTTTTAGGTCAGCCATGGGAATAATTTTTTTTTTTTAATAATTAAAAAAAAAAAAAAAAAATCCAAAGGGGGGGGGGGGGGGGGTTTAGGGAGGTTTTTTTTTTTTTTTTTTTTTTTTTGGGGGGGGGGGGGGTTTACACACATAAAAATACCAAAGGGGGGAGGGGGGGCTTTAACCCCCCAAACCCCCCCCCTGTGTACGCGCCTGTGTATAACTATAAATTCAAATCTTGTCCGTCACCCTAGTTACTGTTCCTTTTTTTTTCTTCCAATCATTTATTAATAAGAAACACAATTATATCGATTACAAAGAAAAACAAATGAATACTACTTATACACAAAATTAATTATACTTAATAAAACAAAAAATTAACCGATATTTTTTTTCCAGAGGTGATACTTTCAACATTTGCCCTCCACAATATTTTCCTTAAATAAACATCGAATACGTTTGGAAAATTATATTTTCTAGTTTGCGTATACGTAAGAACCTAATTATTAATTAATAGATTTTTAAAACTAAATATTTTGAATTTATATAATCACATTGCTTGACTACAATTATATATTATATTTCAATACAGTTATTTTACCAAAATATTTCAACTTTCTACATTTCCACTGTTTAATTTGGTTCTCAATATGTTCTACCTTTTCCTTCCATGTTCTTCATAAGCTAGTTTCATGTTCTTACTAAAATAAACCCCGAGTGTTTTTACAAACTGATTGGACCATGTGATTTCCTTATACATGTATTGTTCTATATTAAATTCACCAAAATAAAACCTTTTGATACTGATATATATTTAAAGTAGGTCCTGCTACACAACCAAAAGTTTTTATTTTACGCATTGCATTTTTCAAAGGAATTTCAACTTATTTGAGCGAAAACCTTTTATAGATCCAAAAAGATAACAGCTCCGGAATTTTTTTTTCCTTCAAAGTAACATATTACATCATCGATCAAACGAATATTGTTCCCAATAAAACGTCTTTTAAGATATGCATTTTGATCTGAATTAATACAAACAATTAACACTTTTTTCAACCTTCCTGCTAAAAGCAGATGCTAATATTTTATAACCAGTATTTAGGAGACTTATCGGCCTCCAATCAGAAAGATTTTCTTCGTCGCCTTTTTTATGTAAAGGGTTATGCCAGCTCTAGTTTGTGAAATCGGTAAATTTCCTCCTTACAATGATGTTTTGAATAACTTTAACAGAATAAATTTCAAATTATTTCAAAAACATTGGTAAAACTCAAAAGTCATTTAGGGCGCCAATACATTCTGTAAGTGTTATTTCTGAATCACAGTATCTCTTAAGTTTTTCATTTAATACATTATCAACCTTAATGTTTTAAGATAATCATTCACTTCATTCTCTTTTCCTGTAGCCGAATACAAATGAGAAAAATATTCAACTTCAGCTATGATTTTATATTTCATATTTCTATATATTATTCCACATTCACTTTAAATATATTCTTAAACTTATAGTTTCTTTTTTCTAAGCCTAAAAAATATTTATTATTTCGC
Source organism: Strongylocentrotus droebachiensis (assembly GCA_035222895.1). Lineage (NCBI taxonomy): Eukaryota > Metazoa > Echinodermata > Echinoidea > Camarodonta > Strongylocentrotidae > Strongylocentrotus > Strongylocentrotus droebachiensis. The sequence goes on along the minus strand of JAVYIG010007050.1, from coordinate 64,196 downwards.
TAACCATCTTCATACCATTTGATTTTGGACCGTATTTGTGCACCATGTATTTCATAGTCATAAAATTCTGACAATTGTCTTCTAACATGAGACAATTCTTTATCTTGATCTTCATTTAATATTCCAAGATTTGGTAAATGATTAAACCTGTCTTGTAAGAAAAACTGTAAGCTTTTTCTTACCCTTGTCTTATTAATACAATACTTAATTGACATGTGTCTTATTTTCTGTTTAAAAATGTCCAACAACACTGATATATTTACTTTTTTCAATTGTAATATTGCTTCGAAGTCATTAATAAGAGAAATTGTTTCTTGTTTGTAATTGTTTATTTCTTTGTTGTTTGTTCGTTTTATAGGAACTTGTTCAACTGGACAACAGCACTGAGGCCTTCTGTGAGCTTTGGAAAAACTTCCATACCTCACCAGACCTCTACCAGATTCGTATTCCAAGACTGTCTAGCCGGAATATCCCGTGTGACTTAGAGCCACTTCGATCGGTGCAGGAATTCTCAACATTGTCTTCCATCCACCTCCCCATCATCTTGATCAGCCTGCCAAATTTGAAAATACTTGATATATTCTCCGATGTAAGTAGGCATATCAGGTTTAAAATGTTTCTAGTTCATGCTCTTCAAATTTGAATTTTATTGTCAGTATACTGTATTATGTTTGCTTCTTGTTTATTAAAAGGGTTTAACCTCAAGTATGACCCTGGTCTATTCGTTTATTATCTGACACATAATGGTAATTGTTTGTTAGTGTTTATTATCTTTATATTCTTTTATGGAATTGCTATTTCATGTTTTAGAGACAGTTATTTTAATACTATAGCATGCGTTTCTCTATCCTAGAAACAATGGCCATTAAACAGTTTCATACATTTTGTTTAACGTATTTGCCCTGAAAGCGCAGCATCCCAACCAGAGGCATCACCTTTGCCCTCGTCTTCAAAAAACTCCTTTTCAGAAGTGAACCACACATGAAAATAAATTATACATGATATAAGTTCTCTAAAGGCATCTGCATTCAGGGATATCGAGCGAAAGAAATAGAAAAAGATAGACACCCTCCCCATTCATAACAGTCTAATTGTCGTAAAAACTGTCCTTTTGGAGCCTGTGCCGGCAAATTACAACAACAAAAACTGACCCTATTTTTCCTATGTTGGGAACTAAGATTCTTGGCGAACATGACTTGTCAACTCAACGAATTGGGTCCGATACCTACTACTGCATTACTAAATGCTCTTGCTTACTTTTTCCTGTCATTTAGATTCCTGGATTTGTCGACGTGTGGGGTGTCCTCCATATTCTCCATGAGCTGCATCATTTAGCAATGGTTGTTCCTCAGACCGTTCCTGTGTCACTTCTAGAGCCTCTCTGGTCTGTGCAGACCTTCGAGGCACATATCCCATTTAATGTGGAAGCCTTTCCAATACTGCTTACCCGGTTACCAAATGTTTCAGAACTTTTCGTATTTGCCACGAACAATTATGACAGAAGGTTAGCAGAGTATACCTACTTTGATAAGGTCGTTTCTGCCATCATTGACGGATTGGTGATGAATGGTGTCCAACTGAAAATTCTCAATATGACCTTTCAGCCGTACTCAAGCAAGACTATGTCACGTGACACTGTTGAAAACTTTATCCAAATGTTGAAGACGAGTGGCATGATGCTGCAACTCCAAATCATCAGTCTTGACTACTGTGTGTTCAACGAATCAGACTTGATAGAAATCATCACAGCCATCAGAGAATTTACGTCTATTATGATTTTTAGGTGAGTTTGCAATATGGAATTCACAGTCAATACCCATTTTTTTTACAGAATTTTATATCCTATTGGATTGATATTTTTCTCAAATATATGTGTATAAATCAGATTTTCAAATCAGATCCAGTACTGTAACCGTCTATGTCTATATTACGAATGGACGTAATTATAAATGGTTTGTACCTACAAAGCCAGTCAGGGGCGTACGCAGGATTTTTTCAAGGGGGGGGGGGGGGTTTTAAAATGGGGCCCAAAATATTTTGCTCCCGAAAGTCGCTAAGCGGACACTTTTTTTTTTTTTTTTTTGGTCTCGAAATTTGAAAAATTGACACTTTTCTTCGTTGGGGGGGGGGGGGAAAGGTCACCTTTTTAAGGTTAGCCGTGGGCATATTTTTTTTTTTTTTTTTTTTAATATTAAAAAAAAAAAAAAAAAAAAAAAAAAATCCAAAGGGGGGGGGGGGTTTTAGGTTTTTTTAGGGGGGTTTACACACATAAAAATACCAAAGGGGGGGGGGGGTTGAACCCCCAAACCCCCCCCCCCTGCGTACGCCCCTGAAGCCAGTTCATTATCAGGATTCGCATTTTCAATTCGCATTTCCATCATTTCCATTATTTTTTAAGTCCATCTAAGTCTTCCATTCATTACCACAAACTATTTCACTGGGGCCTATAGCGTTACAAGCTTCCTTTCATGTAGGTCCAATCATATTTCTCTCAGTTAAATCAGTACTCTATGTTGACCACTTATCTTTATGTTAATTATTATGTATAATTGATTGTTATTGTATCACAAAAAAACAAACACTTTTACTTTATTTTGAAATATATATGTAACATTAGAAATATGAAAATAAATGAAATGAAGTAAGGTAAAATGTCTTTGTCGTCTTTAAAAAAAAAATCACTCAATAAGATGTCTGTCCTCGGTACGTTACAAAGAAAGTGTTTATTATTAAGCAACGATGTCAATATCTTATAAGTTTCGATGTATACATTGTGTACCTTCTAAAACATAATACTTTCTTTTCCTTTTCTATTTCTTTTCTTATTAGGATTGATTGTTGTTTGCAATATGGAGGAGAGCTTACTCGGTTCGCCATCCAACAAGGCCAACCACAAATAGAGAATCAAGAAATTAATAAGAGCGAACAAAGCGGGTCACTATTGCTGACTTTATGCAACAGAGATCAGGAGTGTAATGTAAGTGTTTGTGGAGAAGAAGGGGTACTGGGGCTCATCCTTCGAATGATAAAAACAAAAGAGAAGAGAAAGATTTACTTCGTGAAATGTTTTTTCTTCTTCCTAAGTATGTCAAACTGAATGACTTCTCTATCTGAAATGGATAATTGTTTATTAATATGCCATGTAAATTGGAAATTTGTTAGGTTGACACACCAACCTAACTTGCATCGATATTATTGGCTATTTTAATGGATTCTATCATGGTAGGATGGGGGTGGGAATGAGACAGTTTTGATCCCTGACCAAACGCTTAAGATGGCGAAATCTCCATCCTTCTCTAACTCTTCTCACTTACTTTCTGTATTATTCGGAATTATTCGCAACTTTTGACACTGTTTTTTTTTTCTTTTTCAGTATAAGTCAAGGACTGCGGACAATTACATTCTGCCCCGTTCGTAGTAGCCAACCAAAAGCGGTATAGGAGAGAATTTTTTCGAGTTTGCTCAGGTCTGTATAGAGAGACCCCAAAATCAGTCTATTTCGTTCCTGGATTATGTTCCACTGAGACAACGTCTGACTGCACCGAATTCGTCTCCTTGGAGGAGCGCGTCAAAACATGTTTGAAAGACTCATTAAAGCAGAAGGATTTTATCTGTCAAATTCTGTAGATTTTCTGCATTGGACATAATCCACTTGCTAAACTACGTGTAAAATCCGGTAGACTCAAGATGCTTAGCTACTGATCTGTAACCGAATGTCCAGTCAATCATTTTTTTGTTGATAAGATGGGTGAAGCCATATAATTATGGTCTTAAGAAAATTAATTCTGTCTCGTTGTCTAAAGATTTACACACTTGATCAAAATCGATGCTCGTATGACCGACATTGTTTTGTTGTCTAGCAACTGCATCGTAATCAAGAGGTTCACGAGACCGAAATCACCCCGAGTCTCTCAGGGTAGGGGGAAGGGTGCTTAGGGCTTGTGATGCAGTTACTGAAACCAGGCGAGGTCCTAAACGTTTTTTTTTCCGTAGAGGTAGCGGATGGCGGCTTGGAGTTCTGGCATTCATTTTCTACATGCAATGTGCCTCGCTTAAATGTATAGGCCTATGTATATTATATGTGTGTGTAGTTTTTTTAGGGAGGGGTGGTAGGGTGTCCAGCTCCCCATAGAATGTTGTATTAGTTTTACGCTGTAAGCATTGTCTATTATCTGCGAAAACACACAAAAACACGTTTGACACTTTTTCACATGCTTTGAGTTTAGTACTTCTTTGCAACTAAAATAATGTATATTTTTATTATTGAAATTCAACAAAAGTTTGCCTCTTTATATATTGTTCACTTGTTTATACGATGGCTTTTAGCATTCCGTATTAAAATGGATAATAAAACAAGGAAACATTCCTGCATTTGCCAGTTTTAAAATTGCGTTAAGTCAGATAATTTGTGAAGTCTTAGCATTTATTGCCGTAATCCGTCTTCAATATAATGATTTTTGGAGGCCCTTAAAAATAAATTTCATGAAAAAGGCCGTTTTCACAGCCAGGCCCGTCGAACGGAATTTTAAAGCGGTACGGTTTCAGGGGGGAGGGGGGGGGGGGGCGGAGCAAAGCCCCCTTGAAGCTCGTTTATTTTGAAAAGTGAAATGACGATTTACATGGTAAAAGTATTTACGATCTGGTAGAGCGTAGCGAGCGAAGTGAGTGGAGCGTAAATTGCATGGCGTATGGCTACAGGGGCAAAGCCACGGCGGGGGTCAAGTGGCGGACCCCGGAAGCTCAGGGGTTTTAGACATTTAATTACGGTCATAATATTATATCGTATTATCAAGCAATCTGCTTACAATGACAGTCCTTCTTCCGCAAATGTTATAATGTTTGAGAAAATTTAGTATTTATATCAGTTTATTGTCAGTAAAATACTTATTGTACTTTACATTATTATTGTTATCGAAATACTGTGTACTTACATGAATGCAGAAGTAAATAAAATAAAATCGAATCAAAATATCTCTCTTCATCTTTCTCCACTCTCATGTCTCTAGATGTCTCTCACTGCAATCTATTTTTTTCTTTCCCTCTCCACCCCTCTCTCCATCTCTTTCTCTATTCCTCCATCTCAATCGCTATATCTCTCTTCACTCTCATGTCTCTAGTTGTCTTCCTCACTCTCTCATCTATTTCTTTACCCCACTCTCCACCCCCTCTCTCCATCTCTTTTTCTACCCCTCCCTCTCAATCGCTATATCTCCGAGTCTTCACTCTCATGTCTCTAGTTGTCTCCCTCACTCTCTCATCTATTTCTTTACCCCACTCTCCACCCCCTATTCCATCTCTTTCTCCATCCCTCCCTCTCAATCGCTTTATATCTCTTGATCTCTCTCCACTTCCATGTCTCTAGTTGCGTCTCACTCTCACCTATTTCTTCCACCCTCTCTCCATTTATTTCTCCACCCCTTGCTCTCAATCATTATATTTCTCTTTATCTCTCTCTTCTCTCTATATAGTTTTCTCTCGCTCTTATCTATTTATTTCTTTCCTGCTCCATCCCTCTCTCCTTCTCTTTTTCTATCTCCTCTTAATCACCATATCCCTCCTTATCTTTCTCCACTCTCATCTATTTCTTTCTTTTTCTCTCGACCCCCTCTCTCCACCTCTTTCTCTTCCTCCCAATCACTATATCTCTCATCTCTCTCTACTGTCATGTCTTGTCTCTCTCCCTCAGTCATCTATTTCTTTCTTTTCCTCTCCGTTCTCTCTCTCTCTCCATCTCTTTATCTATCCCTCCCTCTCAATCACTATTATCTTTCTCTCATCTCTTTTCCCCCCTACTCCCCCTCTCTTTCACCCATTTTCTTTCTCCGTTTATTCGTTTCCTTACTTCAAACTCCCTCAAAATTGTACGCAGGGCTATTTTGACAAATCAATCACAAGTAATACCCGTCTAACAATTTACTAGTCCATCATCATAGACCGTACATTTACAATGCAACAGAATGAAAATATGTCATTATTTCAAGAAATTAACTGAACAATGGAAAACTGTGTTTAAGCATCAAGCAAACAAATTTAAGGATAGGTCCCGCTCTACATGCTTTCATCAAAAGAAAGATTTATTTTCGCTTTATTTCTAAAAACTGCCAAGATATTCCACACAAGAAATTATGTTATTCTCTGCTAGGATTTATCCTTAACTTTGAACGCAAATCTTTTTTTTTGTATGAACAGGTAAAGATGACATGGTTAATGAATAAAAGTGATAAAATACACTCATGTTTTCCTATATTAATACACAATTTGCTTAACACTATGTCTCTTAGAGAGCGCAATAAAACTATTCATATTCACATATGTATCAAATGCAGCAAAAAATCTTGGGAAAATACTAGTTTACGAAACGCATGAAAAGCACTTTGGTATGTCTGAACTCTAAATAAGAGTTGGGTTAGATTTTAGCTACAAACAGGGAACGAGATTTTAATCCAATATGGGCAAAATTTTACCCAACTCTTTTTAGAGTGAGCTAAAACCCTATAATTATATAGTTGCAGCTATTTGGATAATATCGGTTCGGGAAAAAAAACGACCGAGCCCTCTACGACACAAACTCTGTATTTTTTTCCGATGATGATAGTTTGGCAAGTAAAATATATCTTATATGACTTGTTTGAACATTGTTATTACACAAAATATTTCATACGAATAAATGCAATGCGGTTGAAAATGTCACATTATGTTAGGTTATTTCAGAGTATTGAAAGAGGTATATGATGTTTGTAATTCAGTATACGTGGATACAATACATGGCCCATGCAGGTATTTATCATGGATGGTTCAGTGGTTAGGTAACTCTATGATTCAAATGAAGGTTTAGGGTTCAACACCTGAGTCAGCCTCTGGTTGAATATGAATATATTTTCCTGAGATCATAAACTGCATTTGAGAAAATATTTATTCCATGTACATAATTATGACGATTGCTAGAAATAGTAGAACGTCTGTTAGTTATACATGTATATTCAATGTTATGTAGGAAGGAAAGATGAATACAAAACTGTAATTGGTCCTCAATATATGTAGCACGTTTTTTGTCTTCCTAATAATCTTTTTCGTCTTAAGTCCTCCTTAATACTTGGATACTCATTTGTACTCTCTTCTAGAACACCATTCGTCTTCTTATGTGATGACTTCGGTATGAATTGAAACTGGACATAATATACATTATTTAAATTCCAAATTTCATTATGTATTTCTGTGTTCTCCTTCAATCTATCCTCTTCTCTTTTGTCATGTATTTCTTTTTTTTATCTTCATTCTATCCCTTTTCTCCTTCGTTATATATTTCTTTGTTTTTCCACAATCTATCCCCCGGAAATTCTCCTTCGTTATGTAATTCTTTTGTTCTCCTTCATTCTAACCTCTTCTCTTTTGTTTTATGTATTTCTTTGTTTCTCCTTCAATCTATCCTTTTCTCTTTCGTCATCTATTCCTTTGTTTAAATCTGATAGATTTCCTTTTTCCTTCTTTATGTATTTCCCTGTTTTTCCTTAATCTATGATCCTTTTAGCTCTTCAATTATGTATTTCTATGTTCTTCCTTTGACTTATCTTCTTCTCTTTCCTTATGTATTTCCTTGTTTTTCCTTCTGCATACCCTCTCCACTGTGCTTGTTTTTCCCTTTCTATCAGTTTCCCTTCCCTGGGTGTCCGTGCTTGTACATATAGTGCGCTGACGACTTAGACTCTTTCACTAGAGCACTTCTTGGAACTTTTTCGCGAAAATGGCTAAACAGTTGTGTAAAAAAAATATGCGCGAGCCGGACTTTGCTGCGTGAAAAGTACCCCTTTACCGGACATTTTGGAAACATGAGTGCGGTCCCTCCGTTTCCGGAGTGGGGGGGGGGGGGGGGCGGGATTGATACACCCCTTCCAGCTCTATTTTCGGATTGGATTGACGTAGTGATCGCCGCACGCTTATTATTCCAAAATCTGGCCGATTTAATTTTGACCTAACTACCACACAGCGCAATGCGACCTCCTCCTACTTTCTTGCTGCCAGCCGAAGATGGCGAGATCTTCAAATTAGGACGCCCGGCGAAAAAAAGTTTTTAGGTTCTTGGGCTGGTGGGCGAATGAGTTCGCTGATAACGCCATCTTCGACGGCTTGAAAAAAGTGCAGGGATTATTAAAAAGAACGGCCAGATTATAGACTACACGCGTACAGGCAGTTACTACCCGGAGCTCGTCGAGCCATGCATGTATAGCATACAGTTTATCAGGGGCGGATCTAGCTTTTTGCTAAGGGGGGGGTTTGACCAAAATAATGACGATGCGGAGCATCGTCCACGAGCCGCGAAGCGGCGAGCCGATTTTTTTGTGGGTGTTTATTTGAACCCCGTAAGTGATGTTTTCCTGGCATCTATTAACACAATGGAGACCATAAAAAGCAGTGCATGATAACGTCTTTTTAAATCAAGTAACAGTTAAATAAAATAATGACGATGCGGAGCATCGTCCACGAGCCGCGAAGCGGCGAGCCGATTTTTTTTGGGGTGTTTATTTGAACCCCGTAAGTGATGTTTTCCTGGCATCTATTAACACAATGGAGACCATAAAAAGCAGTGCATGATAACGTCTTTTTAAATCAAGTAACAGTTAAATACACAGTTATATCCAGAGTTATCATGTGTTTGGTTAAGTTACCAGATGAGTTGAATATCTTCTCACAATATTTGCACTTGAAAGGGTTTCTCTCCAGCGTGCGTTTTTTTTTCTTTCTTTTTTTCTTTTTTTTCTCTTTTTTTTCCCTTTTTTTTTTTTTTTTTTTTTTTTGGGGCCGCCCAAGGGGGGGGTTTAAACCCCCTAAACCCCCCCCGTAGATCCGCGCCTGTTTATAATCACTTACTTTCTTTGATATTGGAGTATGTTAAGTGAGGTAATATATGCTCGATTGTTACTAGTTTACAATAAGGAGGGGGCAAGAAGGAGATAGATAGAGAGAGAGAGAGAGAGAGAGAGAGACGCAGAAAGTAAGTTAGTTAAAATTTTCATTATCCAAAAAAGATCAATACGAACAATTAACTTTGCTGATTTTCGCTCGCATACATGACCTTTGTACTTCAAGTCAAGTGCTTATAACCACTCGACCACGATATCTCTACATATATCATGGGGCAAGAGAGGAATCCAAATAACTTTTATCTGAATAAGGAACAGAAGATAAGACGTCATTTTTCTGATCGATTAGATATCAAAGTACATGTATGTGTAATTTGTTCTTATACCCGTACGTTTGCTTTATAAATCATTTTAAAACGTCACAATTAAAATAATGCGAGCTTATATTTCATGTACAATAAATAAAATTGATAGAAAAGAAGGGACTTACAAAAAGCAAAGCCTTGAAGTCAATTTTACTGAGCAGGGAAGAGATTAGAGAATTGATGAATAAATGAACATTTGTGTAAATCAAGTAAGTATAAGGCTACAATGTAAAAAAAAAAAGGTATTCCACAACATCTTCAGCATGGTGTTGTATGCTGTCACGTGACCTTATCAGCCCCGTGATTTACCTATATCAAATAACCATTATTTATCGCGTGAGCTAAATATGCCTGGAGTCAACTATTCATGTTTGTGATCTTAATGAATGACATGTACATTGTAGTACAGTAAGTCACCTCAAAAGCATTTGTTATGATGCACGGAGGTCATATACAACGTGCATGTATTTCCTCTTCGTCTGAGAATTATTTACATGTATTATGTACAGTGGCATATCCAGGATTCTATGACAGAATAGGGGCATACAGTCATGTTTGTCTTTAACAAATATCTCAGACAGAAAACAAATTAAGTTTTGGACTTTGACCAGGGGGCACAGTATGACATACAGTAATTGTACATATTTTTGGTAAACAAAACAACGAATTTGTGTATTCAGGGTTCAGTGAGTTTAGGAAATTTGGCTATGCCCCCAATCACAGGGAATTTGTGCTCTGCTGCCTGTAAATTGTATATCTGCTATCTAGATGATATTCTTGTACATACTTGATTCTCTTTATACAAACTTCAATGATGAGTTCTGAAATTTTAAGAAAATATATTACTATACTTGTGTCTCTCTCTCATAGCATTTTATTTGTATGGACCAATACAGTGCTCCTCCTGTGACGTTTCCGACTATCAGCTTTCCTTTGCTAATCATTTGCTTTCGTTCAGCTAGTATGGAGGAAGTAGTTCTGAGTGATGATCTTGTGAATGACCTTTCCGAGCAAATTAATATACCACTTTATCCAGTCAGCCATTTTGCCGTCGACCTGGGCTTCGATTCCGCCGCTGCTAGCGCAGCGGATGAGCTGGCAATTCAGAAACAGCATCCGCATGGGAAATACGAGTATCTTCTACACAAGTTTGTCGCCACTCATGGTCGGGGGGCGAAAGCTGCTCAAGTTCTCATCGATATATTCAAAGTCAAACAGAAGATGCTCCTTGTCAACTTTTTAAAGAAGGTGCGTCTGAAACTATCTCTCTCAGAATTTAGGTCATCCAGTAATGGCGAAAACTGTTAGTCACCTCTTTCTCTGCCACCAACATAATACACATTTCGGTGACAGTTCGGTAGTGAGATAATTGACAAGGGGATAAATTTGTTCATGGTAATTGATATAATGCTTGAATTATACATAATATGCATTAATAATTAAACTCTCCTCACATTAAAATAATACCATTGTTGTCGTTTTTCTTGTTATTGATATCAATACATTATTACAATGAAAGTGAGATTTTAATGATGACTATGACGGTGGCGATGATGATTATTACGACGATGATGATAAAAATGATGTTGGTAATTGTTTTGCATATCAAATTTATGTTTCGATGTTTTATGAATATAAATGTCAGTATATACCGTTACCTCTCATGGCTTGTAGCCATATTGATCCAATTGGTATGCAATCTATTTGCCATTCATCATTAAATGATCAATTAGGCCTATATGCATAATGGATACATCATGTACATTATTCTTGATACACAGCCATCGAAACTCAAAACGCCCTGAAACAGTCTGGACGTAGACAAGAGCCTGGCCATGCAGAGGGACAGGGGCAGACTGGGACTGAAATTAGCCCCTCAAATGCTGGTACGAGTGCCCAAGATCTACGGCCCTCCCGTTCCCAAATCGACTGGTCCGTGAGCGAGCCCTGCAGTCAAAATACCCTACAGCCTTCCGAACAAACTCCATCTCCCGTAAACCATCCCGCCCCTGCTAAAGAAATCTTTTCACGGAACAAATCATTTTCGAAATTTGTAGCAGGTGAAATTTTCTCCTGAGATTTGATTTCTGTAATTTCATCAAGTTTAATTTGGTTTCTTGTGTTAAATATTTATCATTGAAAATCTCTCTCTCTCTCTCTTAAGGCCCGGTCACACAGCCCTTTAACGGGCGTATCGCGGCCGAATCACGGCCAAAAATTTCTGCCCGTGAAGCAGACGCTGTTGGACGCTTTGAGGTCGCGATAAAGACGCGATACAGCCGTACTTTACCCGTCGTTACACGCGGTAAGAAATTCACACGCGGTTGGCCGCGCGAAAAAGTTTTGGGCTGCCCAAAAATTTAGACCGCGGGTAATCGCGGGCGGTACACGTGGTACACACGCGGTAAAGACGCGGTACAGACGCGGAACAAACGTGCTAGGACGTGCTACGGCCGCGGTTAAGACGTGGTTACACGCGGTAGGACGCGAAATTTTAGCGGGTAATCGCGGGTGGAGCACGGTCATAGCACGTTTGTTCCGCGTCTGTACATAACACGTGCATTAGCGTGTGTACCGCGTGTAAGCACGGAGCGGTTATGATTTCTACAGCCCGGTTCGGCTGCTTTATTATACCCGTGGTAGGCCGCGGCACCGCCGCGCTTCAACCGCGATAAGGACGCGGAACAGTCGCCGGCGTCTGTTCCGCGGGCATACCACGGGTAATCCGCGGGTAAGCCAATTTTGCACATTTTCCACCACGGGCAACCGCGGGCAAAAAAAAATCGCGAAATTCTACCCGCGATACAGACGCGAAGGCTGTGTGACCGGGCCTTAAGTGCCATATCTATTGACTTTGGCGTTCATGCTGTTCCACAACCCTCGGTTCCTAGCCTTCTGTATTAGTACCTCTCCCAGTTCTTTCACTCCTCTCTCTTCCAATAATTTCTGCAGACTGTCCATCCAAAGTATCCTCCTTCTTCCCCTACTCCTTCTTCCCACAATTTTCCCTGTCAAAGCAAGATTCTCTAGGCCTTCTTTACGTGTAATGTGACCCATGAACTTCAACTGCCTAATCAACATCTCACGTATCATTTTCCTTTGCACTCCAGCTCGTGTAAGAACTTCCTCATTACTAACTCTGTCAGTCCAGGGGATTTTCACCATTCTTCTTAAGAACCACATTTCGCAACTTTCCAAACGCTTTTTAGTATCAGAGGCTAAAGTCCACGTTTCACTACAATACATAAGTACTGGGTATATGTAACAATTCAATACTCTTATTCTGGTCCTCATACTCATTGTTCGATTTGTCAGAATTTTGCCTAGCTTTGAAAATGCAGATTTAGCGAGAGCTATCCTTCTCTTGATCTCTGTCTCACATCTGGCATCCTCGGTGATCATGCTGCCGAGGTAGTTAAATGAGAAGACTTGTTTAATAATCTGTTCTTTCAGTTTCAATTTACATTTTGGACTGCTCTTCTTAGAGACCACCAGGCACTTTGTCTTGGTATAGTTGATCTCTAGTCCCATTCTCTCACTTTCTTTTACAACTACATTCAGGAGTCTCTGGAGATCTTTCTCTGATTCAGAAAATAAAACAGTGTCATCAGCGTATCTAATATTTGTGATTGAATGGCCACCCACTTGTATCCCATTTTCATCCTCCAATTCTCTTAGAATGATTTCACTATACATATTGAACAGGTCCGGCGACATAACACAACCCTGTCTGACTCCCCGTCTGATGTTAATATATTCACTACACTCTCCTTCTACCCTGATGCATGCAAACTGATTCCAACATAGACTTTGTAGCAGTCTTAGATCTTTCCTATATATATCAAGCTTTTTCATCTCTTCAAAAAGTTCTGAATGTTTTACTTTATCAAAAGCCTTTGAATAATCAATAAAACACATGTACACATCCTTTTGCATTTCGACTGCTCTCTCCGTTATATTTCTAACCACAAATATTGCATTTCTAGTGCCCGCATCCTTTACAAAACCAAATTGTTCCCTTCCGACCATGGGAGAAATTCTACTTCTTGCTCTCAAAAGCAAAATCCGCAAAATAATCCTAGTAATATGGCAAATAGGGCTGATTGTCCTATATTGCTCACAATCCACGGCTCCCGGTTTTTTGGGGAGAGTAATGAAAATGGATCTGCCCAATTTATCTGGAAATGTTCCGTCATCATATATTTTGTTAATAATTTCTGTTAATCTATCAACACCATATTCCTCTAATGCTTCAAACATTTCAGTGACCACACCATCTGGTCCAGCTGCTTTGTTCTTCTTCATCTTTGACATTGCCCAACGGACTTCAGATTTAAGAATTTTCTCCCCTTTGACTTCATCTGCAAAACTTGGCATTGCTTCCCTACTATCTTCAAAAAGTTCGCCAATATATTCCGTCCACCTACTCATTTTGTCCTTCATTTCAAACAGGATTGACCCATCTTTTCCTTTGATACAGCCAGGGTTTGAACAACCAGGCTTTTTACCTGAAATTTCATTTATTCTTTGGTAAACATTACTATTCTTATCGAATTGATTTTCAATTTCTACACATTGTTCGTTTAGCCAGCTCTCTTTTGCCTCATTACACTTTTGCTTAATTTGTTTGTCTAGGTCCCTATATTTCTTGCATTGTCTATTTCCAATTTTCTGTCTATCTTTCATCATTAAAAGAATATCCCCTGTAATCCATTTGTTCCTTCTTTTTCTCTCTTTTTTTTCGGCACATACTCTTCCGTTGTTTCTACCAGAATATTTCTCATCGTCTCCCACGTGTTTTCTTCGCCTTCATCTATGAGCAACTCAAACCTATTCTTTACTTGTACAGTAAATTCTTGACGTATGTCCGGTTTACTCAACTGTTTAAAACCCAATATTTTCACAACTTTTGGTCTCTTGAGTTTCTTTAATTTGCACTGAAGTGTACATATCACCGGCACATGATCACTCCCGCAGTCAGCCCCTGGATATGTTTTTGATTGTTTCACTGCTATTTTAAATCTACTATTTATGGCAATATAGTCTATCTGGTTTCTGACGATGTCGCCAGGGCTCTTCCAAGTGTATACTCGTCTAGGGTGTTCTTTGAACCAAGTATTAGTGATGACCATGTTCTCCCCCTCACACCACTGAACCCATCTGTCCCCTCGTTCATTTCGTTCACCAATTCCATGCGGACCTACTGCTTTGCCCTCGGTACCATGACCGACTTTAGCGTTCAGGTCTCCCAGGACAATGACAATGTCATTCGATTTGCACTGAGATTTAGCTTTATCTAAGGAATCATAAAAGGTGTCAATAACTTCATCAGCACTATCTGCCGTTGGTGCATACATCACTATGATTGAGATGTTAAAAGGGTGTCCTTGTAATTTCACTAGGAGCACCCTATCACTTACACACCAGTGTCCCAACACACTCTTTGAGATATCTGGATCAAGGAGTAACCCCACACCTCTTTCATGCTTTTCACCTCCTGCATTAATCAATCTGTAATCATCTATCACAAACTCGCCGTTTATATTTAGCCATCTTGTTTCATTTAGTCCCAAAATTTTGACACTTAGCCTCATCATCTCTTGTTTAACATTTTCCAGCTTGCCGCTCTGATACAGTGTTCTCACATTCCATGTTCCAACTCTGATGGTATTCTTTTTGCGAACAGTAGCTGGCTGACGGTCGGGGCCCACCTGTCGCCCATGGGGCACCCTACCGGGCGAGGTGCTTGTCCCTTGAGGTAGACGAGCCCCCTTCACGCCTTTGGCTTTTACTTTAGAGTTGTGGTTCATCATGATTGTTCTTGGAATAATAGTGAAGTGGTTTTCCGTTGCCTTCTTCACCGCAGTATGTAGCCGTAATTGGGATCGTCCAGCACGCCAGGCATTAATCAGAGGTTCAAGGTTGTCCTAAAAGGATCTTCCGCCAAAACACTCCTACTGCATCGCTGCTGCTCAATGCAGAGCAAGCTAAGCTTATTTAAAAGCGGCCTAAACTCGCCTTCCCAATTCAACGTCTTAGGAGATATGCAAGCTTTCATTGAAAATAGATAAATAAATAAATAAAAAGATAAGTAAATAAATGAATAAATGCAAATGAAAAAAATGAAAATAAAGAAACATATGTGCAATGTAATTCGTCGCAAGTGGAGATACCAGCAAAACTTATTCCTAGTTTTTATACCCCACCACCATCACACACACACACCCACACGCACAAGCACACACACACACGCACCCACACGCACGCACACACGCACACACACACGCACACACACACACACACGCGCACATAAGACTGTTTCCTCTTCACAACACCGGATAACGAATTTGACAACACATTAGGAATTCTAGATTTTGCTTGCTTTTTTCTGTTACTGATTATAATTTCTATACGATTTATTTATTTAATCATTTTTCTTTTTTTATTGCAGGTCTGAGCTTGATTGTAGCTCTCCTGGCTATTGTGTTGGCTTGCAATTGGAATAATCCATCCACTGGTAAGTTGATATCAGTATAACACTACAATTCCTCTTGCTTTGATCGTAGGTCCATGCTTTGATTAAGCAAGGTACATGGGTTAGAGCATGGACCATGGTTAGAGGCCCGGTAAAGGAAATACGTCCTTGGGAAAGATTTATCTTTGCTCTTCTCCTCCTGGGTGTTAAAAGGGTACCAAGTGGGATAAGGACACATAATAGTCCACTGTGCTTGGATCACATAATTATGTACGTTTGTAACTCTCTCTGCAAGGGCGACTAGCTGAAATGCTCCCCGTTCATGCGAGTGGAGTGGAGAGTGTGCACTGTACAAATTCGCTGTATGGCTAGGGCAACTTAATTCCCTTGGTTCCCTTCCTTTATGTCAACAATTCGGAAGAAGTTATTTGGTTGAGAGGGGTATAGAGACATACCAACTGGTAAGAACTGTTGAAAAGAAAACAATTATTATGTCTAAAACAACTTGATACATTTCTACGACCATTAAAACAATATGACTGTTACGCGTACACACACATTATTAAATACTCTTAGAACAGCGATGACGTTGCAATTCAAAATGAAATATTTATCAATATTTTGTGTGTATTTATTCCAGAATTAATAGCAGAAACCTTCAGCCTTGAAGAGTGTCAAGACACATTACGGAAACACTATGAGAAACACCTCTTTAACGTTCGCATCAAGCCGTGGGATCCAAACTATGACGTGGACCTAGAAAAGCTCTACACGACCGTCAGCCTCTACAAAAAAGACAAGAATAATATTCCGGACAGGCCCTCACAGAAGTTAAGTTTAAACGGATCAGTCAACGATATATTCCATACTAAAGTTCGTGGATCGTTGCCAGAAAGAATTGTGTTATTTGGGGAGGCTGGCCGGGGAAAAACTACAGCTGTAGCGAAAATGGCTTATGATTGGGCTTATAAAAAAGAAGACTCCCCTTTAAAGAATGTGAAGTTGCTCTTTGTCTTCAAGATGAGAAATATAAATGCCAAGACAGGAATAACCGAAGCCATTATTACGTTGCTGGGGAAGAAATACAAGAAGTATCAGAAACAGCTCGAAGATTATATCGATTCCCATGAGAAGGATATTGTCATGCTCTTCGACGGTTATGATGAATTTAGTGGAGGGCTAGAAAAGTGCAGGAAAAATGTAGGTGACGTCATTGATATATTGTGTCAGGAGAGATGTAGGCGATGTCGGGTCTTGGTAACGTCTCGCCCCGTAAGGATGAAAGACTTCTTTTCGAGAAAATTCTACTACTCCAAGATGGTAATAGAAGGATATTCTCAACAGCATGCCATAGATTTCATCGATAAATTCTTTCTTTCCAATAAAAAAAAAGGAACAGAACTGAAGAAATATTTGGAAGAAGACATCGTTACCAACGAAATGATTGCCACGCCCCTATTTTGCACTATGGTGTGTACTTTGTGGAATCATGGCTATATGAATGGAAACTACACCCGAACGAAATTGTTTGATGATATCATGAAGTTCTTGAGGACACACCTGAATGCTAAGGATGAGCGAGATATAGAGATCAAGCAAGACCTGCTCAGCGATACACTTGTTTCAGTCGGGCGAGTTGCCTATACGAAATTGAGCAACAGGAGGGATCTGAATCCATTGGTGTTCAGTGAGGACGATTTTAGTGAAGTTCATGATGATAAAGTAAACATCAGCTTCTCACTTGGTCTGTTAACAAAGAACATGAAGACGGATAGTGACGTCATCATCCACATTGAATTTTTCCACAAGTTAGCGCAGGAATATTCAGCAGGGAGATATCTTGCAAGTGGCCTCGATGAAGGAAAAATCAGCACCATTGGCTTTTCAAAAGTAGTCTTTGACCTAAAAGAGATCTTCCTGTTTGCATCAGGGACATCGGTCTTGGCGTGCCAAAATATTTTGGCATCTCTCATGGCAGGTTACAGCTTAAGTTTCTACCACCGAGGTGAGCTCAATAGATATCGGCAAATCATCTTAGATTTCGTTAGCGAGGCAGGAACTAATTGTGCAGAGGAGTCTGAAACACATTTGACACGTTATTTTGAAGATGGAAAACTTGGACTCCAAGAAGTTACAGCATCAACCGTGGTTGGATTTGAGAAACTACCAGGATCTGTTAAGGAGAAGGTAATATAATGGAGAGGGGGTGGAGGGAAGGAGAGAGTCACAAGTAGATGGGGGATGGGAGGAGAGGGACATAAATGAAGAGGTGGGGAGATAAAGGGAGAGAGGTGGGGGAAAAGGAGAAGAGTGAAGGGAAAGAAAAGAATGGGTGCGAATCAAAAGTTTGTCATAGTCTAGCATGGCCGGCGTTGTCCACTTCTCTTGCTTGAACGAAATAAATGCCTTATTCTAATAAAAGCCTCATGAAGCCTTATGATGTCTAAGAAAACTATTCCATAACATAATGACTAGTGTGTGCATGGTAGTATCGATATTTTAACGCTCTCATAAATACTGTTATACATTTTATAAACAAGATAAAAGGACATTTTATTTCTACAAAATAATGTCGTATTTGATATCTGTAAGAAGATTATTTATGTGGAGGGGGGGGGGGGGGGCAGTGTTCTATTTAGAAGACACAATTAAACTTTAGATGACAACTACCTTTTTGTTGAAGAAATGACACTGTATTTCTACACATTCAATTTTGGGGTTCGGCAACTGACTGGTTTCAGCAGTACATATAAGTTCTTTAAAAGATGTTTCCAACCATTAGAAAAATTTATTCACGATTCCATTTTACTCAACGTGCTCAAGGAAACTTATGAATACTCTTTTAACTGTTACCATGGTTATGCATTGTAGATCACAAGCATCGACATTTCTGAAACGACCAGTTCTCCAGCCTTATTTGTGAGACTATGGAACAGTATGCATACTTGTATCCACCTCACACATATGGAGATGTATCGGCGTGGTCCACCGACCATCTCACCTCAGATGGAGCCCCTGTACTCTGTCAACAGCTTCACCGCTCTACAGGCACCTGCGGAAGACTATGTGCAGATCATGATGTACCTTCCGAACCTCAGGGAGCTCATCATATCCTGTCTTGTAAGACTTGGTGTTGTACAGTTTGCCTGATGTTATATGCATAGTTTTCGTACCATTCATTTGTCATTGATATAATACAAATAGCAGGATCCGAAAGTCATTTTAGTTTGCGCAGTATTGTGAGCATCTGTAAAATGGTGCCGGGTTGGAATGCTTCCTTAGGGAATGTGGGATGTGCATACTATTGTGCACGGGCAAGCCTGAATCTGATAACCGGGGTAATGACATTTCTGTAAAGCACTTAAAGACATCATAGTTGTACATGTTTATATAAACCCAGAATATTATAAGTACATAGTATTGATATTATTTTATGTGGAAGGTCGAGACCGAAGTAAGCCTCCTCGTGCGTCATCTTATGTTGCCATTCTGTCATTTCATTCTGTACAATTATTCAATATTCAAGACCGTCCAATACATCTTTTCCCCATGTACCTGTAATTCGCTTCTGTATTGAAGTATGATTGATTGACATGAAAACATTTTGGTATGAGGATGAAGTTTAGCCATCACTATATATAATGCAATACACAGTTCAGAAAACTGAGGATTTTTTAAGTGTCATTATCCATGTGCATGGAATCTCCCTTCAGGGCTATGATGATTTTTCAGAATGCTCACTTACGCCTGATGTGTTTGGAAGACTATGGAATCAGGTGAACTCTTCGTCCCTTCTCAGTCGCCTAGTTCTCCCCATCCCTGCCAACATCAGTTTTAATCTGAAGCACCTCACATCGATCCGTGTTTTTGAGATTTACCGTGTGATATCAGTGAGCAGCCTCGCACATGTTTTAACTTTCCTGCCAAAGCTAAGGGAGCTGAATATCTATGTGACAGTAAGTCACGTTTAAATATCTCTGCTCACAGTTAATTCGTTTCGGGAGGGGTGGGGATAGGGGCTGAAAACAAAAGAACCCTTTTGCTTCCAATTGTTGTTAACAGTTGCCCCCCCCCCCCCTCGAATAATCGTGGACCTTTCATAGCATTATAGACCCCCTTTGTCTCTATACTTTAAATTGCTCATCATTCATGTTGTAAGCGTATTAATATAAACCCTTTATACTGTAAAAAAAAAAAACATTAATGTACCTGGTTATTATTATCAATATCATCATTACCATTGATACAAAATTAATAACACTACAAGTTATAATAAAACATTAATATTATCATTATTATTATTATTACCATCATTATTATTATTATTATCATTACCATTATTATCATTAATTATTATTATCATCATTACTACTATTGTTATTTTCATAATTCTGTATTGTCATTGTTCTTTTTTATTATCATTATTATCATTATCATTATCACTACTATTATCATTATTATCATCATGTTGAATCCGGTGATACCCTTAGGCCTGTTGAGTGTTAGGGAGTTAGGTTTAGGGCCAATGGTTCTTTGGACCAAGTAGACTCGCCACCAAATGTTACGTGTATAACTATAAATTCAATATTTTCCGTCACCCTAGTTACTGTTCCTTTTTTTTTTCTTTTTTTTCTTCCCATCATTTATTAATATGAAACACAATTATATCGATTACAAAGAAAAACACATGAATTATACTTATATCAAAAAATTAATTATACTTAATATTAAAAAAAAGGTAATCAACATTTTTTTTCCAGAGCTGATACTTTTCAACATTTGCCCTCCACAATATTTCCCTTAAATAAACATCGAATATGTTTGTAAAATTATATTTTCTTGTTTGCGTATATAAAACATAAAAACCTAAATTAATTAATAGATTTGTAAAAACTAAATATTTTGAATTCATATAATCCCATTGCTTGCCTACAATTGTATATTATATTTCAATACAGTTATTTTACAAAAGTATGTCAACTTCCTACATTTCCACTGTTTAATTTGGTTCTCAAAATGTTCTTTATCTTGATCTTCATTTAATATTCCAAGATTTGGTAAATGATTTAACCTGTCTTGTAAGAAAAACTGTAAGCCTTTTCTTACCCTTGCCTTATTATTACATTAATTGACATGTGTCTTATTTTCTGTTTAAAAATGTCCAACAACACTGATATATATTCTTTTTTTAATTGTAATATTGCTTCGAAGTCATTAATAAGAGAAATTGTTTCTTGTTTGTAATTGTTTATTTCTTTGTTGTTTGTTCGTTTATAGGAACTTTTTCAACTGGACAACAGCACTGAAGCCTTCTGTGAGCTTTGGAAAAACTTCCATACCTCACCAGACCTTAACCAGATTATTATTCCAAGACTGTTTAGCCAGAATATCCCGTGTGACTTAGAGCCACTTCGATCGGTCCAGGAATTCTTAACATATTCTTCCATCCACCTCCCCATCATCTTGACCAACCTGCCAAATTTACAAAGACTTGTTATATTCTCCGATGTAAGTAGGCATATCAGGTTTGAAATGTTTCTAGTTCATGCTCTTCAAATTTGAATTTAATGTCAGTATGCTGTATTATGTTTGCTTCTTGTTTATTAAAAGGGTTTAACCTCAAATATGACCCTGGTCTATTCGTTTATTATCTGACACATAATGGTAATTGTTTGTTAGTGTTTATTATCTTTATATTCTTTTATGGAATTGCTATTTCATGTTTTAGAGACAGTTATTTTAATACTATAGCATGTGTTTCTCTATCCTAAAAACAATGGCCATTAAACACTTTCATACATTTTGTTTAACGTATTTGCCCTGAAAGCGCAGCATCCCAACCAGAGGCATCACCCTTGCCCTCGTCTTCAAAACTCCTTTTCAGAAGTGAACCACACATGAAAATAAATTATACATGATATAAGTTCTCTTAGAATAACAAGGCTTCTACATTCAGGGATATCGAGCGAAAATAGAAAAAGATAGACACCTCCCCATTCATAACAGTCTAATTGTCGTAAAAACTGTCCTTTTGGAGCCTGTGCCGGCAAATTACAACAACAAAAACTAACCCTTTTTTTCTTATGTTGGGAACTAAGATTCTTGGCGAACATGACTTGTCAACTCAACGAATTGGGTCCGATACCTGCGTTTCTAAATGCTCTTGTTCACTTTTTCCTGTCATTTAGATTCCTGGATTTGTCGACGTTTGGGGTGTCCTCCATATTCTCCATGAGCTGCATCGTTTAGCAATGTTTGTTCCTGAGACCGTTCCTGTGTCACTTCTAGAGCCTCTCTGGTCTGTGCAGACCTTCGAGACACATATCCCATTTAATGTGGAAGCCTTTCCAATACTGCTTACCCGGTTACCAAATGTTTCAGAACTTTTCGTACTTGCCACGAACAATTATGACAGGAAGATAGTAGAGGATACCTACTTCGATACGGTCGTTTCTGCCATCATTGACGGATTGGTGAAGAATGGTGTCCAACTGAAAATTCTCAACATGACCTTTCAGCCGTATGGGGACGCAAGCAAGACTGTGTCACGTGACACCGTTGAAAACTTTATCCAAATGTTGAAGACGAGTGGCATGATGCTGCAACTCAACATCATCAGTTATCCTGACTGTTTGTTCAACGAATCAAGCTTGATAGAAATCATCAAAGCCATCAGAGAATTTACGTCTATTATGATTTTGAGGTGAGTTTGTAATATGGAATTCACAGTCAATACCCATTTTTGTAATTTTTGTATATCCTATTGGATTGATATTTTCCCCAAATATATGTGTATAACTCAGATTTTCAAATATAATTAGATTTTATGATTATGCGTACATATTTCTTTAGCATTGGTTGATCAACTACTGTATTATTAGGAATGGACGTAATTATAAATGGTTTGTACCTAATGAAGCCAGTTCATTATCAGGATTCGCATTTCCATCATTTCCATTATTTTTTAAGTTCATTTAAGTCCTCCATTCATTACCACAAACTATTTCACTGGGGCCTACAGCTTTACAAGCTTCCTTTCATGTAGGTCCCATCATATTTCTCTCAGTTAAACCAGTACTCTATGTTGACCACTTATCTTTATGTTAATTATTATGTATTATTGATTGTTATTGTATCACACAAAAAAACAACTTGTACTTTATTTTGAAATGTATATGTAACATGAGAAATATGAAAATAAATGAAATGAAGTGAGGTAAAATGTCTTTGTCGTCTTTAAAAAAAAATCACTCAAGAAGATGGCTGTCCTCAGGTACGTTACTCAGAAAGTGTTTATTATTAAGCAACGATGTCAATATCTTGTAAATTTCGATTTGTGTACCTTATAGAACATAATACTTTCTTTTCCTTTACTATTTCTGTTCTTATTAGGATTGATTGTTGTTTGCAATATGGAGGAGAGCTTTCTCGTTTCGCCATTCAACGATACCAAACACAAGAAGAGAATCAAGAAATTAATAAGAGCGAACAAAGCGGGTCGCTAATACTGACTTTATACTACAGAGATCTCAAGAGATGTTCTGTAAGTGTTTGAGGAGATAGAAGGGGTACTGGGGCGCATCCTTCGAATGGTAAAAACTAAAGAGAAGAGAAAGATATACTTCGTACAATCGTTTTTTCTTCCTACGTCAAACTGATTGACTTCTTTATCTGAAAGGGATAATTGTTTATTAATGTGCCATGTAAATTGGAAATTTGTTAGGTTGACACATCAACCTAACTTGCATCGATATTATTGGCTATTTTAATGGATTCTATCATGGTAGGATAGGGTGGGAATGAGACAGTTTTGATCCCTGACCAAACGCTTAAGATGGCGAAATCTCCA
The DNA here is from genome assembly GCA_035222895.1 of Strongylocentrotus droebachiensis. Classification (NCBI taxonomy): domain Eukaryota; kingdom Metazoa; phylum Echinodermata; class Echinoidea; order Camarodonta; family Strongylocentrotidae; genus Strongylocentrotus; species Strongylocentrotus droebachiensis. The sequence continues at coordinate 40,649 of JAVYIG010007050.1, read as the reverse complement.
TCCTTCTCTTCTCCCTTACTTTCTGTATTATTCGGAATTATTCGCAACTTTTGACATTGTTTTTTTCTTTTTCAGTTTGAGTCAACGACTTCGGACAATTTCGTTCTGCCCCGTTCGCAGTAACCAACCAAAAACGGTATAGGAGAGAATTTTTTCGAGTTTGCTCAGGTCTGTATAGAGAGACACCAAAATCAGTCTATTTCGTTCCTGGATTATGTTCCGCTGAGACAACGTCTGACTTCACCGAATCCGTCTTTTTTCTGCATTGCGTGTTAAATCCGATAGACTTAACCCCACACATAACACTTTCCGTGATTAGGGGTGATACCGTTTCGGGATAGTTATACGATGAAATTGTGTGTGTGGACGCTTACTTACGATACGTCGTATAACGAAACGTCGTATAACGAAACGCGGGTTTGGGCATCGTTTAAATAATCACGCCTAATCACGGAATTTGTTGTGTGTGGACGTAACTAGTATAACTAGTCGAACTAGAACGGTATAACTGGGCGGGGCTTAACGTGACCTCGCGCAAAATGAGACCTGACCTCTCATTTCCGCTTCCATTTCATGACCGCAGTCAAACTGCGCACCAATACAGCGTTTCGCTGTAGAGTTTCGGGTTTACTTTCTTGTGTGCGTGGACACCCTTGAATTTATACGATGTTTCTTTATACGACGTTGCTTGTGTGTGAACAACCCGGAATTTATACGATGATTCTTTATACGACGTTTCGTTATAGAGGTTCGGGATAAATGGTTTTGTGTGTGGGCACGCTGCGATGCTTAGCCACTGATATGTATAACGGAATGTCCAGTCAACCAATTTTTTTTTATACGATGGGTGAAGCCATAATTATATGGTCTTAAAAAAAAAATTCTGTCTCGTTGTCAAAAGATTTACACACTTGACCAATATCGATGCTCGTATGACCAACATTTGTGTGTTGTCTTGTGGACATACACGTAAATCTTCCAACTGCATCGTAATCAAGAGGCCCACGAGACCGAAGTCATCCCGAGTCTCTCAGGGTAGAGGAAGGGGGCTTAGGGCTTGTGATAAGGTTACTGAAACCAGGCGCGGTCCTATACGTATTTTTTTGTTTTTGTTTTTTCGTAGAGGTAGCGGATGGGGGCTTGGAGTTCTGGCATTCATTTTCTACATGCAATGTGCCTCGCTTAAATGTATATGTATATTATGTGCGTGTGTTTTGTTTAGGGAGGGGTGGTAGGGTGTTCAGCTCCCTCTAGAATATTGTATTAGTTTTAAGCTTTAAAGGCACACTGTCCTACTTGTAGCTACTTGCTCCCTCTATATAGAAAACTTCCCAAATCGGTGCCTGTTGGTCCCCCATGATCCTCTTTTTCTTATGTTAAATGAGAGCTGAGTTAATGAGATAGCCACCTGTCACAGTGACCTCGATGGCTCACTGGGTGGTCTAATCCCCTCTAGCTGAAGTAGTAAAGCCTCCCTTTAAGCATTGCCTATTATCTTCGAAAACACACAAAATACGTTTGACACTTTTTCACATGCTTAAATGTATATATTTATTATTGAAAAAAGCAAAAGTTTGCCTCTTTATATTTCCACTTGTTTATACGATGGCTTTTCGCATTCCGTATTAAAAGGAATAATAAAACAAAGAAATTTGTTTGCATTTGCCAGTTTTTAAATTGCGTTAAGTCCGATAATTTGTGAAGTCTGAGGATTGATTGCCCTAATCCGTCCTCAATATGATGATTTTTGGAGGCCCTGAAATAAATTTCATGAAAAAGGCCGTTTTCACAGCCAGGCCCGTCGAAAGGAATTTAAAAGTGGTACGGTTTCAGTGGGGGTCGGGTTCGGGGCGGGGGGCGGAGCGAAGCCCCCTTGAAGCTCTTTCATTTTGAAAAGTAAAATGACGATTTACATGGTAAAAGTATTTACGATCTGGTAGAGCGTAGCGAGCGAAGTGAGTGGAGCGGCGTAAATTGCATGGCGTTGGGTACAGGGGCAAAGCCCCGGCGGGGGTCAAGGGGCGGACCCCGGAAGCTCAGGGGATTTAGGCTTTTAATTACGGTCAGATGTAGTCCGTGGGCCAGAGGGGACTACCGTGCACCCCCCTATGATCCTACTTTTTGGGTGTCATTTTGTTCATTGGGATCCATAATATCAGAAAAAAGATGTTCCCAAGAAAAAAACTCATTTGGACACTGTTTTTTTGCTCCTTATTTGAAGATATGTAAAAATGTCAGTTTTTCGTGTTTTGCACACTTTCTTAGGGTTTGTGAATTATGCGCTTACATTTTACCCTGTTTCTCAGCAGATATAACTCTAATCTCCACCAAATTTATAAGAAATCTTTGTAAACTATACAACAATAGGTAGACAATTTTTTTTAATTTTATTTAATTGTCTTCAATTATTAATGACGTCATAAATTTGCATATATTTTGATATGCAAACTTCTGTCTCAAAACCTGTCAAAATCACCTGAAAGTTGTATTTTTTGGCTGCTATTATCATGAAATAAGTTTTCAAACCCCCTAATTTGGTGTAAAATTATTCATTGATATGTTATTTGATGTTTCCTGCAAACAAAATTCAGCCAACTCATGTAGACATTGTTTTTTCCCCATTATTGTGTATGTAAACATATCAGTTTTCCTTGTATTGTACATTTTCTTAGGGTTTGTGAATTATGTGCTTACACTTTACCCTGTATCTCAGCAGATATAAGTCTAATCTCCATCAAATTAATAAACAATCTTTGTAAATCATACATCAACATGTAGACAAAATTATTTTAATTTATTGTATTGTCTTCAATTATTAATGACGTCATAAATGTTTATATATTTAATATGCAAATTTCTGTCTCAAAACCTGTCAAAATCACCTAAAAGTTGTATTTTGTCTGCTATTATCATGAAATAAGTTTTCTAGCCCCCTAATTTGGTGTAATATTATTCATTGATATGTTATCTGATGTTTCCCGCAAATTTTGTTCCCCCCCCCTCCCCCCGCATATTACGATGAATACATTCTGTATATATAATGTACATTCAATTAAAGTTCCTGTTTAAAAAAAAAGAAGCTCAACAAGCAGTATTTCAATTACTATTGGGGCTAGCCTGTTAACATCAAACTAAATCAAATAGAGTATATTACCACATACATCATTGTTTCCTTTTATAGTATCAGCCTGAAGAGGGGGGATCAGACAGAGCCAACTTATTCAGCAGTTGGTCATTAATCCCATTATATGCTATAATATAGTTTGTTGTTTATACAAATGAATGATCAAACGTATACGGGGTGCAATTTCACGAATTTCAACTAACTTGACACAATTAGCAATGGAAGAAGCATGCATCCTCATTCTTGAAGACATTTCAGATGTGCACGGTTATCATCGGGAGTGCTACCACCTTTTTACCAAGAATCTCAATCGACTGTCAGAGATCTTTTCTGATGCCACAGAACCTTCAACATCCCGTCCACCCAGATCGTCAATTGATGAAGTCATCTTCAATCCTGATTGTATCTTTTGTAAAAAGGAAGGCCCAAAATCAATCAAAGTGAAAAGCTCTTGGACAACAGAAAGTCACCAATGTTAGATTTTGGTGGGTGGCAAAATGTTGTAGATGTTGCGAAGAGAGTTGGTGACGAAAACCTACTTTTGAGAATCATGGAAGTTTATCTGTTTGCTGCAGAAGCAAGATATCACAAGAATTGTCGGAAGAAATATGTGGCGAACTAAGAACCAGATTAATAGTGAAGTGAAAAGTACGATGAAGTAGCTAAACAGAGAACAGTGGAAGTAGCCCACAAGAAAGCATTTGCCAGCATATGTAGATTAAATTTTAGATGATGAAATACCTGGCCCTCAACCGCAGAAGCCATTGCCTGTATATAGATGACCAGATTCCCACTGAGCTAGAGAAGTTTCTGAACCATTTGTGTGTGGAAGTCCATCTCGACCATCACAAAGAGTGACTAGACTTGTCATATCTCTTGGGCAAGATATATGTAGGGCAGCCACAAATGGAAAGTGGAAAATGTCGAAGCATATTCTGGTATGGATGACTCTGAGACATCTCTTAGGCAGTGCTCAACTGATCACATTCTGATGAATCGCCTTCTTTTTTCAGAAAGCTATTAATTTTCACTTGAGCTTGAATCTGCCATAGCACAAGCGCTACAGTAGACTTTCGGTATTCTATCTAGACAGGTAGTCCGCCATCCCGTGGAGCCATCAGTCTTCCATTCAGACGTTGACGATTTCAACCAATACATTTCAAGCTTAAGTGGTTCTGGCTCTGTCCACACAGCCCATGGGATTATGCTGCAGGAGATTTCTAACAATGAGACAGTTGAATCTTCAAATAGTACAGTACCCTTAGAAGCGCGTAAATGAACCAAAGAACGTTCCTTGGCTATTGAACATGAAGGTCCTCTTCCACCTTGCTATGTCAACCGATATAAAGCATTCAAATAATGTGCCAGAAATGATATTGCGTGGATGCTTGTCCGAAAAAGTAGTGGAGAGACAGGTCAAGAGATTCCAGGTTGGGCTGGATTTGTCTCAGTAACATGGGAGGTGCCTTCAAATGTGACTACCATAGATTACTATCCTGTTATAAAATATCCCATAACAGAATTCGATACAATCCAAGAGTGCCCGAGAGCTGCAGAAGAAGCAAGCCGCGAGGTTGGCCAAGACTATGTCATAACAACATTTGACTTGGGCGTGTGCATGAAGGCATATCCTCTCATTTGGAGTCATCCATATAATTACAAGAAACACATTGTGTTGATTGGCACTTTTCATTTGATTTGTGCATACTCCAAGATGCTTGGAAAGAAAATGGAAGGATCCGGACTTGAAGATATCCTCCTGGAAGCTGGTCTGATGTCTTATGGGTCTATGAAAGACGTCATAACAGGAAAGAACTGCGACAGGAGTCTGCATTGTCACAAGACAATGGTGGAGTGCATAGAAAGGCTCCTTTTTTATGAGTTCCTGTCAATGACTGAAAAAGATGATGCACTTGTTGGTATAGCTGAGTAATCAAAGAATATCTTCTAAGAGCTAATTCGATCACCAACAAAGGAGAGGCTTGCTGAGGTTGTGGCTAATGAAGATCTGAAGGCGTTGAAAGAGTCATATGAGAGCTTCAAAGCTGATATTCGAAGAGGATCTCTTGGGAAGACGGCACAATTTTTGATGTCGTATGTTGATTGCGTTTGGATTGATCTTTCATTGATCAGGTCTGTGAAAGAAAATGACTGTCCATTGTACTTGCACTGCCTGTTCCTTATGCCTGACCTGGTCACAATTACTCCCGATATCTGATCTACCTTGATGTATTCTTAGTAAACATTGAAGATTCACTTCCTGGTGCCATGACATTGCTCGAAAGAGGTGCAAGAAGTGTTGCCAGGTCGCTCATTCCAGGGAACCGATGTGCTGTCGACAAGACAATTGAGGAGATAATCCTGAAGCATGGCAAATCTCGCGGTGAGGGTGGTAGTGGTGTCGGTGTCTCTGGCATAATAAATTGAGAACCACAGTGTATATCAGAGGTGAGCTCGAACATATGACGTTTGATGCTCACCGTGGAAGTAAACACAGAGATCAACAACCAACTAAGATGAGGAAAAGTGAGGGATGTGTATTAAAAAAAGGGCCATAGATGATCAGATGTAAAAGGCTTCCTCAATCATGTTGATGACAAGAATGGATTGTATGTTTTTTCTTCCGTTACCCGCGTTCCAGCTGAGGTTGAGAAAGATGTCATGCATGCAATTACCACAGGGTAAGACCAGAAAGAGATGTTCATCAAAGAGCGATTATAGAAAAAGACATTGTTCTCTGACCCCATCAAGAAACTGAAGCTCAAACCTTGGCAGAGACAAAGAAGAAATTCAAGCTTAAAATATCCCAACGAAAAGTAAAAGAGTACAAGCAACAAGGGGACATTGCTATCCAGCTGATGGTAAAGGCACAAAGTTCAGGCAGCCAACTTGATCTACGGGAATTCTTTGATCCCTGTTCTCTACTCAATTGGAACATTTGAACAACTTCTTTGCTAAGACAGATACATTTATACGAGTTGACTGATACTGATTTTTTTGGGGGAAACATCAGATAACATATCAATGAATAATATTACACCAAATTAAGGGGGCTAGAAAAATTATTTCATGATAATAGCAGACAAAATACAACTTTCAGGTGATTTTGACAGGTTTTGAGACAGAAATTTGCATATTAAATATATGCAAATTTATGACGTCATTAATAATGGAAGACAATAACATAAATTAAAATAATTTTGTCTACATGTTGTTGTATGATTTACAAAGATTGTGTATTAATTTGATGGAGGTTAGACTTATATCTGCTGAGAAACAGGGTAAAGTGTAAGCACATAATTCACAAACCCTAAGAAAACGTACTATACACGGAAAACTGATATGTTTACATACAAAATAATGGGGAAAAAACAATGTCTACATGAGTTGGCTGAATTTTGTTTGCAGTAAACATCATATAGCATATCAATGATTAATTTTACACCAAATTAGGGGGTTTGAAAACTTATTTCATGATAATAGCAGACAAAATACAACTTTCAGGTGATTTTGACAGGTTTTGAGACAGAAGTTTGCATATCAAAATATATGCAAATTTATGACGTCATTAATAATTGAAGACAATAAAATAAAAAAAAAAAAAATTGTCTACCTATTGTTGTATAGTTTATGAAGATTTCTTATAAATTTGGTGGAGATTAGAGTTATATCTGCTGAGAAACAGGGTAAAATGAAAGCACATAATTCACAAACCCCAAGAAAGTGTGCAAAATACGAAAAACTGACATTTTTACATATCTTCAAATAAGGAGCAAAAAAAACAGTGTCCAAATGAGTTTTTTTCTTGGGAACATCTTTTTTTCTGATATTATGGATCCCAATGAACAAAATGACACCCAAAAAGTAGGATCATAGAGGTGGGGGGGGGTGCACGGTAGCCCCCTCTGGCCCACGGACTAATGTCGTATTATCAAGCAATCTGCTTACAATGACAGTACTTCTTCCGCAAATAATGTTATAATGTTTGAGGAAATTTAGTATTTATGCCAGTTTATCATTTCGTTTTTGAAATTAACAATTGTTATATATATATTTGCCTTTTTATGATTCATTGTCAGTAAAATACTTATTGTACTTCACTCTCATGTCTCCAGTTGTCTCCCTCACGCTCTCAACTATTTCTCTACCCCCTCTTCCATCTCATTCTCTATCCCTCCATCTAAATTACTATAATATCTCTTGATCTCTCTCCACTTCCATGTCTCTAGTTGCGTCTCACTCTCACCTATTTCTTCCCCCTCTCTCCATTTATATCTCCACCCCTTGCTCTCGATCACTATATTTCTCTTTATCTCTCTCTTCTCTCATTGTCTCTATATAGTTTTCTCTCGCTCTTATCTATTTCCTTCTTTCCTTCTCTTTTTCTATCTCTTCCTCTTAATCACCATATCCCTCCTTATCTTTCTCCACTCTCATCTATTTCTTTCTGTTTCTCTCGACCCCCTCTCTCCATCTCTTCCTCTCAATCACTATATCTCTCATCTCTCTCTACTCTCATGTCTTGTCTCTGTCCCTCACTCATCTATTTCTTTCTTTTCCTCTCGACCCCCTCTCTCCATCTCTTTCTCTTCCTCTCAATCACTATATCTCTCATCTCTCTCTACTCTCATGTCTTGTCTCTGTCCCTCACTCATCTATTTCTTTCTTTTCCTCTCCGTCCTCTCTCTCTCCATCTCTTTATCTATCCCTCCCTCTCAACCACTACTATTTCTCTCTCTCATCTCCCCCCTACTCCCCTTCTCTTCCACCCATTTTCTTTCTCCGTTTATTCTTTTCCTTACTTCAAACTCCCTCAAAATTGTACGCAGGGCTATTTTGAACAAAGCAATCACAAGTAATACCCATCTAACAATCTACTAGTCCATCATCACAGATCGTTCATTTCCAATGCAACAGAATGAAAATATGTCATTATTTCAAGAAATTAACTGAACAATGAAAAACTGCGTTTAAGCATCAAGCAAACAAATTTAAGGATAGGTCCTGCTCTACAGGTTACTTTCATCAAAAGAAAGATTTAATCGTTTATTCCTAAAAACTGCCAAGATATTCCACACAAGAAATTATGTTATTCTTTGCTAGGATTTATCCTCAACTTTGAACTCAATTTTTTTTGTATGAACAGGTAAAGATGACATGGTTAATGAATAAAATTGATAAAATACACTCATATTTAACTATATTAATACACAATTTGCTTAACACTATGTCTCTTAGAGAGCGCAAATAAAACTATTTATATTCACATATGTATCAAATGCAGCAAAAAATCTTGGGAAAATACTAGTTTACGAAACGCATGAAGAGCACTTTGGTATGTCTAAACTCTAAATAAGAGTTGGGTTAGATTTGACCCATTTTAGCTTCAAACAAGGAACAAGATTTTAATCCAATATGGGCAAAAGTTTACCCAACTCTTTTTAGAGTGAGCTAAAACCCTATGTTATATAGTTGCAGCTATTTGGATAATATCGGTTCGGGAAAAAAACGACCAAGCCCTCTTCGACACAAACTCTGTATTTTGTCCGATGATGATTGATAGTTTGGCAAGTAAAATATATCTTATGACTTGTTTGAACATTGTTATTACACAAAATATTTCATAAGAATAAATGCAATGCGGTTGAAAATGTCACATTATGTTAGGTTATTGAAAATTGGGATAATGATGTTTGCAATTCAGTATACGTGGATACAATACATGGCCCATGCAGTTCTTTATCATGGATGGTTCAGTGGTTAGGTAACTCTATGGTTCAAATGAAGGTTTAGGGTTCAACACCCGAAACAGCCTCTGGTTGAATATCAATATATTTTCCTGAGTTCACAAGCTGCATTCAAGAAAATATTTATTCCACGTACATGACGATAGCTAGAAGAAGTAGAACGTCTATAGTTATACATGTATATTCAAAATTGTGTAGGAAGGAAAGATGAATACAAAACTGTAATTGGTCCTTAATATATGTAGCATGTTTTTTGTCTTCCTTATAATGTTTTTCCTCCTCAATACTTGGATACTCATTTGTACTCTCTTCTAGAACACCATTCATCTTCTTATGTGGCGTCTTCTTATGTGGTGACTTCAGTATGAAATGATACTGGAAATAAAATACATTACCGGTATTTCAATTCCAAATACATGTATATACTATCCCCAAATAGCAGAATATAAACGACCAGAAAAACACCTAGCTCCACATCAAATGCATCTTTATACCCGACATTGTTTCAGCACCAAGAATAACGCTGATTATTACTTCCTGTATTTCACCTTTGCACCTTTCCCACTTTGCTTTGACTTTCAATTGACATCTTCTTTGTTCTCTCTCCTCCTTCTCTGTCTGTCTGTCTTTCTGTCTCTCTCTCTCTCTTTCTCTATCAGCCATCTCTATTCTATAAGTCATAGCCTTCTCACTTCTACACTGGATGATATTTCATTCCTTCATCCATACATTTGCTATTCTTCATATAATATACATCTGTACACATTTAAAGCAGCATTTTCATAACACTATTTCTTGTTAATCTTCTCTCTCCCTCTCTGACACACACACATACAATCTCTCACTTACATTTTGTTATTCTCCTGACTGTCTGTCTCTTTCTCTCTCACGCACAACTTTCTCTCTCTGTCTCATTCTCTCACACCAGCCGCCTCTGTTCTCCCTTTTTCTCTCCTTCCCCGCTCTCTCCCTCCTCCCCCCTCTCTCTCCCCCTCTTCCTCTCTCTCTCTCTCTCTCTCTCATACACTCAATATATTTTCTCTTACAAACATACACAATCACACACTCTCTCTCTCCCCCTCCCCCTCCTCTCTCTCTCTCTCTCTCTCTCTCTCTCTTTCTCTTTCTCTTTCTCTCCCTCCTTCACTTTCTGTTTCTAAAATTCTCTTTCTCTCACTAGCCATTCAACTCGAGCACCTATACCAAACAACAAACAAAGTCAACTTCCACCCCTTAATCCAGAGTGGTGTACATATTTCGGATCTCTTCCTCAAACTCCTTTGCAATGTCGGGTCTCTTGTTCTTGAGAGAGGGGGTTAGGAGACCATTCTGTTCACTGAAGGGTTCATCGTGGAGCCGGATATCCTTCATCTCCTCGAAGCCAAGCAGGTCCTTCCTCCTTCCGTACTCCTGGAGCCTTGCTAGGAGTGCATCTTTTGCCTTCTGTTAAGATGGAAATAGAAGCGTATAATACACAACATAAAGTAATAAAACAAATTGATTCAAAAGAAATGTTATCCTTTGAATTGATCATATGTTATTATCATCATCATCTGCAAAATATCTTAATAATTACCAATAACAGAATGAGATTAAAATTTAATCAGAACATATCCCACAGTTTTACTACGAGTAGAAATCTGAGTTTTTTTGTTTGTTTACCTTGTCTTGACAAATTTCACGGAGTGACCCCTTGACCCCAGACTTGGCTGCAAACGCAGGAAATGATTCCGGGTCAGGCACCACGATGCCAACAAGATTGGCCTAAAGAGGAAAGAGACAGGATTTTAAATGAATTAATCAACTGATACTCATGAACTATCTGTCTTTATAGTTAGTAATATTAAGTTACCAACCGTATAGAAATCATTTCCAATATGACACAGATCATTCGTTATGCTCCAAGTGAGTTATCATCATCAACACCATCTTAATGATGATCATTCAAGATTGTCAATATCATGAATATTTACCATCTTTAATTTTGTCATCATCCTTTTGGTCATCATCATCACCATTACTGCCTGTTTCATCCTCATCATCATCATCATCTCATCCTTTTTACTTTTTTTCTTTTTTTTCCTCTTCCTCCTCCTCCTCCTCCTGCTCCTCCTGCTCCTGCTCCTCCTGCTCCTGCTCCTCCCTCTTCCTCAACATCATAATAAGCATCTACAAATGAAGCCATCACATCCTACCTTGGTGCTATCTCCATAGACAAAGACTTGCTGAATGAGTGGGTTCCTCACTAAAGTATTCTCAATCTTCTCTGGAGCAATGTAAACGCCTTGAGACATCTTGAAGATGTGTTTCTTCCTGTCGATCAGTTTTAGTGTCCCAGTCTGTTACAAAAAGAAGTATATATGCATTGAGTTTCCCATATTGAAGCCACCGGCAGACTTGATAATATTATTCACAAATTCACTGATAGTCTTTGTCAGACATCTCATGATTTATTTTTAATTATATTACACGGATTACATAAAATAAAGATCTTGAAAATATGCCATTTTGGGAGAGAGAAAAAAATATTAGAATGATGATTAAGGAAGAAAAAGAGAAAGAAAGAGAAAGAAATAAAGAGAAAGAAAAGCGGGAAAGAAAGAAAGAATAAAGAAAGGAGATATAAAAGGAAAAAATGAAAGAAAGTATAAGGAAGAAAGAAAGAAAGTAAGGAAGAAAGTGAAAAAGAAAGAAAGAAAATGAAAAAATGAAAGAATGAAAGAAAAGTGGAAGAAAGTATAAGGAAAAAGCAAAGAAGAAAATGAAGAAAAAAAAGGAAAGAAAGAAAGAAGGAAGTTTCTGAAGCTATACCTCTGTCCACTCTCCAATATCACCTGAGTGCACCCAGCCATCCTCGTCTAATGCTTCGGCTGTCAGCTCGGGGTTGTCAAGGTAACCCTCAAATACATTCGCTGCTTTGACACAGATCTGATGAATAGAATCAGTCGCACACACAGAGAAAACATATCAGTTTTGTATTTTTCCCTCTTTTTACAAAGAAAAATATACATAGAATATGAGAAACAGTATCATTTCCCTCTTTCATCGTCTATTAAAGTATGAGAATGAAACAATATTTCAAATGATTTGGTTTATAAAGAGACTTTATGATTTAGATTAGTTACAAGAGTAAAATATCCACATTTGAGTAAGAATTGGAAAACTTTATGTCAATATCACTGTTACCATCCAACTCTTCCTCCTCTTCATCATCAACCTATCACCACTACCACCACCACCACCTTTATCATTATCACCATCATTTTCACCATCATCATCATCATCATCATCACTATCATTATCAACATCGCCATCACCGTCGTGATCATCATCAATAACATCCGATAATCATTTCCATCAACATTGTTGTGAACCTCCTCCTCTTCATTATTTCATGTCAATAATCTCAGTATTATCTTCACTATTCATCATCATCATCATCATCATCATCATCATCATCATCATCATCATCTCCAACATAAGCAACAACGTCCTCATTATCAAGCATCGTTTCCATCACCATACCTCTCCTTGGTTGTCGTCTGCATAGTAGTCCAACTCCGGCACATCGATCAGCTTGATCTCCACCCCACCCCCGGGAGGCCCGATGTGACCGTTTGTCGTATCAGACGGCAGGGTATGTGTCATGCAGCTCGTTGTCTCTGTCTGACCGTAGGCTTGTACGAACTGTGAAAACGACAATTAAAGGCGTTATGACTTGTGAAGGCTCATGTACGGTATTTATGAAATGAACCTTAATTCGTCATCTCAATTTTAGTTCAATTTATGACTATGAAATGCACAAAGTACCAAATACCATATTTCTCGGGGATTCTTGCAGAATAGTTCAACATTACCCCAAAACACACCGTATCTTTCAACTCATCAGGATCTCAAACTTGCATTTGGGTCTTCTAATTATCGAAAAATGTTCGATTGCAACTTTTTAAAGTACCAAGTGTACAAGAGTACCTGAAATACAGGATTTTCCACAAGGATTTTCAATATTATTTATTTCCCTCTATAGAACATGTAAAATGCCTCTTCTTCAAAGAAAAGAAAATTCTTTTGTGACAAAACGCTCCCCCCATAACAAATTCTACCACACACAAACAAACAAATAGATCAAAAGTTTATAAATCGCACTGTTTTACAAACTTACCGAGCAGCCGAATACACACCGGAGAAACGTGATCACCTCGCCAGAGATCGGGGCGCCACCCGTGTACATGTACCGTAGCCTTCCGCCGAGAATCTCCTAAACAACACAAAATATATGGTGCTCTCAGTGCCAATACCGGTCAACAAATTATTAATAATAACAATAATGAAAACGGTGCTTTTAAAGCGCTTACCGTTGTGTTAGCGCTATAACAAACAAATACAACGATAAACAATTACATATTAAACAAACAAAAAATACAAATAAACCTACAAATTACAATACATATGAAATATACATGAATGTGAACAGAGAAAGTTAATCGTCAAAAGCAATTTTTCATAAATGTGTCTTGAGACAAGTTTTGAATTGGTTGACAGTCTGACAGTTTTAGACATGTAAAGGTAGTTTGTTCCAAAGTTCAGCAGAAGCTTTGCAAAAAGAGCGATGACCATTCAATCCAAGCCTAAGTTTTATCAACAGTAAAAGATACGAGAATTAGAACGGAGAGTTCTTTGGTAATTTTAGTCAACAAAAAGCAGAAATAAGGTATGAACTTAAGAAAAGAATGGACAAAATTAGCATTTGATTAGATTCGAATCTGCAACCACAGGGCCCTGTTTCATAACAATTGTTATCAATAACAAGATAATAATAATATTAATAACGGCTTCTTATATAGCGCACATGTCTGTCACGTCGTGACGCTCCTAGCGCTGCCCCGATTATTACCCTGGCTTTAATAGCAAGGGGCCATTACAGCGCTCTAGCATTGTTACAAGCTATTGAAATTCTTTAGTTTGATTGGCTATATATGAACAGATATGTTATAGATATGTTGCAGTTGTTATTTATAAAACGTTTTATGAAACAAGGCTCTGAGCCTCATCTGCTTGTTTGTCTACCTCCTTTAATTCTGAAGATTCATGTTAATTATCATTCAGTAAAACTGGGATCCTACCCTCAAGCAGTTTGTTTTTAAGAGTATCCCACCATTTTATATTTTAATTTCATTGCTGTATTATGCCCTTGTGTTCACATTGTTTTAAATGGACAATAAATGAACTGAATTGAAACTCTCTATAAGACACAGCCTTGGTAGATTCTGGTGGTATTCTCGAAAGTGGACTAACTTTAGTCCATTGTCTAATCCACTGACTAAGTATGGAGTGCTAAGTGTCCATATGAATATATTTTAATAATTTAATCTGTCACTAAATTAAAATAAAAAGTAATAACATAATTAATAAACAACAATATAACTATAATATAATTATGTTATCATAGCGATTTAGGGACATATCAAATTATTCAAAAAACGTATCCATATGGATACTTGGCATTCCATACTTAGTCGGTGGATTAAACCATGGACTAAAGTTAGTCCGCTTTCGAGAATACCACCCTATGTATCTATTTTATTCTTATTTGCTTAATGAGATTTCACACCGTACATGGGTCTCACCTGAACCTTCTTGAAGACTAGCTTGTCCCAAACTGTATCTCGACTCAGAGTACCCCTAGTATAGTAGTGATAGAGGAAACACAGTCTTAGTATATCATTTAAAACCCCACTGCACTACTTATAGCTACTTGCGCCCTCTATATAGCAAACAATGATTAATCGGTGCCTGTTGGTACCCCCATGATCCTCTTTTTCTTATGTTAATTGAGAACTGATATGATGAGATAACCCGCACCTGTCAGTGACCTTGCAGGGTGGTCTAATCCCCCTGGCCAAACTAGTACAGACGGGATTTAAGATTAACTTTAAAGGACAATCCAACCCTTTTAATAATCTCATTTGTATGCCAAGCGGAAAATTAAGAGAAAGTTTGAAAGGGAAAGTTTGAAATAAATCGGAACAATAATAAGAAAGTAATGAGTGTTTGCAAAATGAGATCACCAAATCTATGCGAAACGCAGATTGGAAATTTGGTTGGTGGATTGCTACGTGGTCACTGATAAAATCTCCTGTTGTTTGTAAAGTACAAAAATATCATAAATTTCGTTTTTTTTCTCCTCCTAAGGAACCTTCTCCCTTGGCCGCGTCTCGAAATATATTGCTTGTAGCATATCATTAAAGGTTCTCTAAAAAGAAAAGACCCCTCTGAGTCATACACTTGGAAAAATTAAAATGTATTAATTTCATGTGTTGGAAAAATAAAAATAAAAAGTGACATAACCGATTGTGCCAATTTGAAACGCCCATACGTTTAGTCATTACAAAAAATCATATCTTTCTCATTTATGGTCAGATTTCATTCAAACTTTCACCAATGTTGGATTTCGTTTGAAATTTTAGCAAGCAACAAAACATTTTCCGGAAAGAAATTGTTAATTTTTACCGCAGGAAACTCGCCGACCCCCGAAGAAGGGAGTCGTTATTTTCAATCATTGTTTTTCATTTTCTCCCCTCCCCCTTCTCACTCTGTCTCTCTCTCCGTGTCTCTCCGTGTGTCTCTTCTCTCTCTATTTCTATTTCTCCTCCTCCCCCCCCCCCCTCCTCTCTCTCTCTCTCCCTCTCTCAGGTGTCTTGGCTGTTTCGCCCACTTGGATCTGTCTATGATACTCCAAAAGTGGGCGATTAGAAAAATAATAATCTACCATTTCAATACAAATGACTTAATTTAATAAATTCGAGATTTTGACCTTGTCTATCTAAGGATTTTAGAACCCCATTTGGCTTGGGCTCGAAAGGGTTAATAATGGAACTGCACTCACTGTTCGAGATCTTTCATTTTCTGATTGAGAGCATGGTTGAATATTGCTTTTTTGATGGTGCTGCCGCTATCTACAGTTGTCCGAATCTGAAACAGAAGGGGCATTACAAGTCTACTTACAAATGTTAAATATCATTTTGATCAATTAGTGATGCACTGTTTTAGAATGTAGTATAGAATGGATCCATACACATTTTCGTTTCTAAATTTCGGACCAGTATGTGCATCTTTAATGGTATTTCTACCTAGATCCGCGTAAAAATCGGCATCCACTCGGCATCGTCCTCGAATCCCCTCGGAATCCTTCCGGAACCCTCTCGGAACCCTCCCGGAACCCTCCCGGAACCATCCCGGAACTCTCCCGGAATCCTCTCGGAATCCTCCCGGAACCCTCTCGGAATCCCCCCAGAACCCTGTCGGCATCCTCCCGGAACCCTCCCGGAACCCTTCCGGAATCCTCTCGGCATCCACTTGGCATAAACTTGAAGTCTATTAAAATCTGCTAAATATTCATACCATTTTAAAGTTTAAAAAAAAAAATGAAAATAAGAATAATTGAAATAAGCAATGGGAAAGTTGGAAAATATATGATATTAAAAATTAATAAAACATAATATTTCATTTTCTGTGATAGTAGCTCTTTATTTTGTTTTTAACGTGAGTGGACCTCTATGAAAAACAGCACTCGAGTTGATAAGGATGTTCCATCTCACAAGCGGTAAACAAAAACAAAAACAAATTTAGCTTACTCTATCGAAGAGTCGATTGTATAATCTGGGCACCGCTGCGAAGATTGTTGGTTTGAGTTCCTGTGCGTCATCGATGAGTTTTAATATGTCACCGCTGAAGAAACCGACCTGGAGACCCATTGTCATGACATTGTACTGCAACAAATAAGATGATCAAATTGTGCACACATTATCAAATAGTATGAGTACTCTAATAGATGATGAAAGGTGTGATTTTAAAGGTCGTGTGATTTTAAAGGTCGTCTGTACTAGTTTGGCCGGGGGGGGGGGGTTAGACCTCCTTGCAAGGTCACTGACAGGCAGGTGGTTATCACATCAAATCAGCTCTCAAGAAAAATGGGATCATTGTGGACCAAAGGCAACGGTTGGGCATTGTTTGCTATATAGAGGGCGCAAATAGCTATAAGTAGTACAGTGGGGCTTTAAAGAAAGCGGGTCGTTAGCTTCCATGTGCAGAAGGCAATAACTCGCTGACATTAGACTTAGTGGAAATACCATTAATGGGTGTACAAGTCTTGCACAAAACAAACCCGAAGTCCAATAAAAAAATACCCCCTAGTCTCTCGGAGAGTTTTCTGGTGAAGAAAACGTAAGACAAGGACTCTACCATATGGGGGAATGGGTGGAAAATTCAAAGCATTACATAAGGACTGATGGTCTTAAAACTGAAGGCTAATCCTGGAGATTGACAACACCTATTACTGGGTAAACACCCGAATGGTGTCGAAATCCCTATGAGAGCCCACTACTATGCGTCTTTAAAGCCCGTCTGTACTAGTTTGGCCAGGGGAGATTTGACCACCCTGCAAGGTCACTGACAGGTGGTTATCTAATCAAATCAGCTCTCAATTAACATAAGAAAAAGGGAATCATGGGGGACCAACAGGCACGGATTAGGCATTGTTTGCTACATGTAAGTAGTACAGTGGGGCTTTAAAGTGAAAATTCTGGATGAAACTGAGCTATACCAAACAAAAATTAATCATCAAATTTAGTCAATATCGAGCTATACTTACGATGTTGCCCCTCTCGTAGACGTGAGGGCAAGGCAGGAGGGATAGGTGAACGTCGGTATGATCCATCAATTCACTGTCCTATTCAGATAATTTAGCAAAGTAATAGGGTGTGAAAAATCATAAAACCATCATAAACATTATCCATATTTAAATTTGTTAAATAATGTATCATATTTCTTTTGCTGGGTATTTTGCACTACCATATGTTATGTCAATGATGTTTCTTTTTGCAATGAGCAGTCTGAACTCTGAAATGGTCCAAGCCACTAAATGAAAACAATACTGATAACAGAATGATATAAAAGATGAAAACAACACCACTGACAGTAATGGTAATAATTACAATTTGTTTATGCAAGGCGCACTTCGTCTCTGCGTTATCAGTTGTACATTGAACAATATTACACTGGCTTTGTATACATACATTTATATATATATATATATATATATATATATATGTACATATATTCTTCTAATGTTTTAACAATTACCATCCTCCCCTCTCAAAAGTGTCTATTGAAATATATATAAAATACAAACAATCTAGAATAGAAAAGCTCGTATATAAGGGACACTTACGAGAATACATATTTAGAGATATATGTTTGACGGTTTGAATCTACGATATCTAAGTCGACTTGGATTTCGCTCAGATCATCAACGAGCTTGGGTTTCAACATTTATTAAATAGCTGTTCTATTTATTATTATTAAAAAAAAAAAAAATTAAAAAAAAAATAAAAAAAAAATCGGTCATGACGAGAGGGTAATTTTTGACGAATATGCCACATGTTGAGAGTCTGAGGAATTTATTTATTTATTTATTTATTCATTTCTGATATTTAGACAGGGTGACTCATTATCACCAATAATGGTGGTCTTCCATGAAGCCCTGTTAAACATAATGAGGTACATGTACATCATAGTTTAACAAATATATATATGATAATAATATTAATAACAAAACATAAATTCATAACAGCAATAAACAATAAGTAAGAACATGTTTAATGTTTAATGGGAATCAGTGAAACTAAATCTAACTCCATCCTACTCGACAGAGATATTAAATTCCGATCATTTACCTGGTACGTAGCAAATATAGCTGAATGGTTGGCGATGTGATTCTTGTGTTTGAGTGGGACACCTTTCGGCAAACCTAATATTCATACAGTTGAAAGGGTTAACATAGATTAAATAATAACTCAAAAGACTTTTAAACAAGTCAAAGTTGTCCCGATAATATGGTGTGATTACTACTTTGTCTTACACTAATTTGCGGTTTCTTTTAATCATGTGCGCAAAGTTTGTATTTATCTTTATTTTTATACGTTTATGTTTTGGTGTGAGGAAGCTTGACATTTCTTTGAAACTTATTATTATTAACCATATTGCTATTCAGGTCTTCGTTCATTAAAATTGTACATGTTTAAATATTTATTTCAAATGATATTGCAAGTTCTTCCAAAATCGGATCGTAGTCAGATCGTATACTGTGCGGTGGGCTTTAACAGTATATTCCATGACGATTATACCAATTTGAAGGGCTATGGCATCATTCGTAGATAATCATACAAAAAAAAAGACAGAAGAGTTCAAAGCTGTTTTCTTCTCTAATACTCAAATTTACTTCTTTTATGTTATAGGAGAAATAAAGGTTCATATTTATGAGAAAAAAAAAAGATTTTATTTTCATTCTAAAGTACATTTATCTCACCTGTGGTCCCGCTTGTGAAGCAGATTGTGTTGATATCATTTGGCGAAGGTAGCTAGAGAAAATAAAATAAAATTGATTATGAGAATATCATAAATCCGTCCCTAAGATCCCTGTACCTCATCTTGTTTGCTGTACTTCATCCATACAGTAGAGTCATAGTCGAGTGGTTTGAGCTCTTGACTTGAAATTAAAAGGTCGTGGTTCGATCCTCGATACGGCACTAATTTCCTTTGGCAAGGCATTAACCTTCATTTGCCACACTCCACCCAGTTGAGGTAAATGGGTACCTAGCAGGAATTAATTCCTTGAAATTTGAATGCTAGAGGGCTGTAATGGCAGCTAGGCTAAAGCCGGGGTAATAAATAATGCGCCTCGGAATAGAATTTCTAGATAGACGGCACTTTAGAAATGCCTATAATTATTATCACATATCTCAATATCTCTGTTTATCTCCTTCTCTCGTTCTAACGATGTCCATCTCTTTATTTCCCTTCTCCTCTCACTCTTTACTCTGAGTTTCTCCCTCCCCTCTTTCTTTATCTCTCTCTCTCTCTCTCTCCACTCCGTTTCTCAACCCCTCTCCGTGAAACTCAATCTGTCTGTTTATCTTAATTTCTCCCAATAGTTTTCTCTGCCCACAGTAAAAAGGAAAGAAAGAAGAAATGAGCTACCAAAACATAAACTGACCACGATTTCTGTAAGGTACTGAAACTTCCTTTAAGTTAATTTCTTGAAAAGTTTCTCAATTGATATACACTCAGCAAAAGAAGAAAGTGGACACTCGTAGTTGTTCAGAGTTTTCACATAAATCGTCAATAAAATAGAATAAATGTATATTAAACTGAAGAAAAATCGATGATCTACCAACATCGATTAAGATCAAGTTTTAAAATGTCATGCTCGGATGGGACCATTCATGTAACTGTTACCTCTAATTAAAACAATTGCAAAAATAGAACAATTGCAAAAATAGAGCAATTCGCCGTTAAATTGCAAAGAATGAGAAGTATTGAGCTTTGGGCGACAACTATATTGCCAATTGTCAATTTTGACAAGCACGGTCAAAATCGTGGGCAAACCATATGATACCTCCAATGCTCATCAACATTCGAATGGCTATATTTTTGCAATTTTCTTTAAAAGACCCATTTATTGTTAAATTTTAATGCTCACTCATAATTCCTGCCTTTTTAAAGAGGATCAAGTTATGTTTATTTTGAAATATAAAAGACAAGTTAATCTTTAAATAGTGTCCATTTTCTTCTTTTTGTTGAGTGTATATTTCCAAACACCAGAGCCATCTATATACAGAGTTTGGCCAACTTGTTTTCACTGGGTCACAACATGGCGTATATTCTTTTGTTTTGTGCTTGCCCAACAAAGCAGTAGTCGCCCGTATGTGTCCAACTCGAACCGGGTTGGCCATATACTCTGTGTATATAGATGGCTCTGGCAAACACGAGGTCAAACTGCCACTTACGACGAGATCGGCTGGCTTTTGCGCCCCGTGACGTAACACCTCCTCGAACGTGCACAACTCGATTCCCTGTGCCTTGTACCGTTGCCTGAGGTCACTTGTGCCCTCGTCAGGGAGGTCCATGACGACTACGACCCGCAATGAGGGCATCGCATCGGCGTGGTCGATGATCGACGTCGCCTTTTCGACGGTGTCGACGATGAGGGTCGACATTAACGCTGTGCATGGAGAAAAGGCAGTATGTTGAAAGTATGTACATACGACTTCCGGATATTATCAAACATAAGGTATTTGGCTGAGAGTATATACGAGGTCAACTGAAAAAGTTTTGTCAGGGAAGAAAAATAGAAAGAGAAGGGGAAGGGGAAGAAGAAGGAGGAGAAGAAGAAGAAGAAGATTACATAATTTCTTTCCTGACTTGCTTGAGAAGCAAATTCAGATGTATATTTTTCACCGATCTTGTTTCCATTTGTACTCGGATTTCATGCAATTTCGCAACCAAGAGTTATTTATGCATGTCCCTAAAAAAACACTTGCATTTTGATAGGCAGTTCAATAAATGATGTTATTCTAATAACGGCCTATCAAAATGCAAGAAGAAAGGAGAAGACCCAGGTTTGATCTACTTAGGCCTACATGTATGTTTGTGTGCGTGCGTTAGTGGACAGCATTAATTTTGGCAACATAGAATAATCGTAAGTGGGCTCTCGGAATTGAGCATGGGTTTCTTTAAGTCCCAACCATGATATTTTAGCCTGTGTAGTTTTTGTTTAAAAAAGACCATAATTGGAAATCAAATTATCGGCCTGGCTCACATGACATCATGATTCATCCCAGAGTTGGTAGGTTAGGCCTACATAATAACGCTTATACATCGCGCATTCAAAGATTGTAAGGAGTGATCGGGACTGGGGGGGGGGGGGGCACTCCCAACATGACTAGACTGACTACGCACCTGCGTCCAGAAAAAGCGTCGAAGGGTGTCTTTTTTTTTTTTAGCTATACGGCGCCGTCGACGCTTTCCTTAAAAAGACGTATTTTTCAAGCACTGATCGCAGAAAAACCATAAAAAGGACACCTTTTCAGGTTCCAGGTTTCGACGCTTTCATTAGGGTCCATTTCAGAAAAGGTGCGATACGCAATTAGGGTCCATTTCGGTGGTTGATGGACACGGGTGGGTAGCACTTGTGATGAGAGTGAAACAGAAGGAAAAATAAGAAGAGAAAGAACCGAGGGAAGGAGAGAGAGAGAGAGAGAGAGAGAGAGAGAGAGAGGTAATGTGACAAAGCAGAACAGAGGACCGAACTTAAATGCGGGACTGCACTACTTGTGCCCTCTATAATTATGACAAACAATGCCTAAGCGTACCCCTTTTTCTTATATTAATTGAGAGCCGATTTGATGAGATAACCGATTTGATGAGATAACCACGTGTTAGTGACCATGCTGGGAGGTCTTAACCAGTGGCGGATCCAGGGGGGGGGGGGGGCCCGGGCCCCCCCCCCTTGAGAAAAAAATCATGTAAATTCACGCGATTTTTACCTTTTTGGGGGGTTGGGCCCCCCCCCCCCTGGCGCTCAAGGGGGGGGGGGGGGGGGGGGGGTGCAAATTTTAAAATTTTCGAGGACCAAAAAAAAAAAAAAAAAAAAATGTGCTCACTCCCCCCCCCCCCCCCCCCCCCCCCCCCCACTGAGCGACTTTTCGGCTGGCTGAGTCGTTGCGATTTTTTTTTGGACTCCAAAAAAAAAAAAAAAAAAGTGTCCACTTACTCCCCCCCCCCCCCCACTGAGCGACTTTTCGGCCGGCGCGATTTTCAAATTTTCGGGAGCAAAAAAAAAAAAAATTGGCCCCCCCCCCCCCCTAAGAAATCCTGGATCCGCGCCTGGTCTTAACCCTCCTGGCCAAACTAGTGCAGATAGGTTTAAAACAAATCACTTCCAGTCTTTCACACTCCCATTAAAACGTCTAAATTATTTGTACCCGAATCCGTCACTTTCAGATATACCACCATCCTCAACTGCCAAACATCCGAACCTCACTCCTCTACAAAAAATAGTAATAAAAAAAATCATTGAACAAAAAACATCAGTTCTATATTTCATACCAATTGCACCACATACGTCTTCTCCAATTACCATAGCCAAGATATTGGCCATCAACTGATCAAACGCACAGACATACACACGACACATACTCAATCAATAATCGCTCCGCATTTCATTTCTACACCAAGCCTTACCCCTCTCTTCACCCTTTTCTTGCAGAAGGAACAAATCCCAAACAACACATACACATACTTCAATCACAACAAAACATCATCAAAATGCACTAAACAAATAATGAGACTAGGACACATTTTTCTTGAGAATGTAATGCCGTTTCTTTGTTCGATGAGGTTTAATACAAGTACATTACTGTTTTCTCTTTTGTAAAACGTATAATGATTCCATTAAAAATTCATATTGCAGCTAACAAGTAACAAACAAATATTGCAGAAAGATGTACATGTACTTGTTTTCGTAGAAAAAGTACAATTTGCACATTGCTCGCTAAAAGGCAAAATAAAGGGGAAAAACTTTTTATAACTCTTTTTTATAAAAAAAGTGTTTTGTTCGATGTACATGTACTTTTTGTTCCAATAAATCAGGACGTTTCTTCTTTTTTTTTATCATCGGAAAGATTTGCTTCAGAACATTTTGTTGCTTGCTTACATTTTGTTAAAAGAAGATTTTGCAAGGCGTTCATGTGAAACAGATTTTTGTATTAGATGAGTTGTTCGGTAGACTGACTTTTTTAGCATCGACTCTCATGGCCGAGGTTTAAAATTGCCGAAATGTTTAATATTCCTCCTCATCATCTTCTGCTTGTTCGTCAACGGAGTCGACACCAACTTCTTCGTAGTCCTTCTCAAGGGCGGCCAAGTCTTCACGGGCCTCGGAGAACTCTCCTTCCTCCATACCCTCTCCGACGTACCAATGGACGAAGGCGCGCTTGGCGTACATCAGATCAAACTTGTGGTCTAGACGGGCCCAAGCCTCAGCGATGGCTGTAGTGTTGCTCAACATGCAGACGGCACGCTGGACCTTGGCCAAGTCGCCACCGGGCACAACGGTTGGTGGCTGGTAGTTGATACCGACTTTGAATCCGGTGGGGCACCAGTCGACAAACTGAATGGAACGCTTGGTCTTGATGTGAGCGATGGCGGCGTTGACATCCTTGGGGACGACATCACCACGGTACAGGAGACAGCAGGCCATGTACTTCCCATGACGAGGATCGCACTTCACCATCTGGTTGGCTGGCTCGAAGCAGGCGTTAGTGATCTCTGCGACGGTCAGTTGCTCGTGGTAGGCCTTCTCGGCGGAGATGACCGGAGCGTAGGTAGCAAGAGGGAAATGGATGCGTGGGTATGGCACCAAGTTGGTCTGGAACTCCGTCAGATCAACATTGAGGGCGCCGTCGAACCGCAGAGAAGCGGTGATGGAGGAAACAATCTGGCCGATGAGACGGTTCAAGTTGGTGTAGGAAGGGCGATCGATGTCCATATTGCGACGGCAGATGTCGTAGATGGCCTCGTTGTCGACCATGAAGGCGCAGTCGGAATGCTCCAGGGTGGTGTGGGTTGTGAGGATGGCGTTGTAAGGCTCTACCACGGCTGTTGCGATATGAGGAGCAGGGTAGATGGCGAACTCTAGTTTGGACTTCTTTCCGTAGTCGACAGAGAGACGCTCCATGAGCAGCGAGGTGAACCCGGAGCCGGTGCCACCACCGAAGCTGTGGAAGATGAGGAATCCCTGAAGACCCGTGCATTGGTCAGCCTGCAATGGAAGAAAGATCAATTAGAAGTTTAATATTTCATCTACCCGGTATACATTTAGTTTAAAGGTAAAGACCAGTATTGGAAACGCCCCAATTTCAAAAAATGAAATGGAAGCTCTCATTACCAATCATGTGAAAGAATATGTTTTGACTAATACATGATGATAAAAAAATTTGCCGGGAAACCGCCTACTAATTCATATATTTGGTAAATTTGTTTCTCTCATGGTCGTGTGAGAGATATAGGGTAGTCCCATATACATCTTTCTGTGTATAGTGCTTGTAACTTTACGAAAAATGGGACAAATTTCTTATCATTTTGATGATTCCAGAACCTTGCAGATGCTAGATGCTAGATGATCAACCTTTTCTGATCGATTCCACAACGTTTCTTTCACAATGCAATCGCATGACCATTACTGGTCTTTACCTTAAAAAAAAAGAATTCTTTCAACACGCGACAAATAAATCTGCAGCATTTTGTCACTCACTCTTCAATCATTCAATACAGATTGCAGACTTCATTTTGTATTCTCTTTATTTCACAACGATATCTCAGTTCTGTGAACCCCTCTGTTTCTAAAATGTATTCCTAAATTGTTGTGAATGTTTATTGTTGATTTGTCATATTTTGTTGGAAACGTAAAATAAATTGATTGAATTGAATTCAGCAAGTCTCAAGTTGGGATGCTCTGTCGCCCTCTTTCGTCGTCAAACTTACCAGTTTCCTGATCCTATCCAGGCAGTTGTCTATCTGTTCTTTGCCGATTGTGTAGTGACCACGGGCGTAGTTGTTGGCAGCATCCTCCTTGCCAGTGATGAGCTGCTCGGGGTGGAAGAGCTGTCGGTAGGTACCGGTACGGATCTCATCTACCAAAAGAAAAGATTTTAAAAAAAAATTGGAAACGGAACTGTTGGACATGTAAAGAAATAGATATATTGTTTAGAAAAGAAAGAAAGATAACAATATAGAAAGAAAGAAAGAAAGGAGGAAAACATATCCTTGAGAAAACGTCGGCTGCTGCCAGGAAGCCGTAAAGACTAAGAGTAAGAGCTATGCATTATCATTTGTCAATGGAATTATTATAAGAGCATTCTTGCGGGCAGAAGACGAAATTACCAGTGAATAACATTTATCAAGCGAATATCTTTTGATTTCCTCCATCATAATGTGCTTTCCATTGTCATTGGTATTTTTTCATCACAACTCGAAAGGATAGAGGAAAACGAATATATACCTCTTTGACTTATACATGTATTATTATTATAATAATATTTATCAACCGATTAGATTTTGATTTCCTCCATTATAATGCGTTTTCCTCTGTCTTTGGTAGGAAAACGAAATATAAATACTTGACTCATTTGCTATCGTCTTTCAATGGTGTATATTAAATCACGTATAATTCTCTGTTTACGTTTCCTTATAATATCGAGCAAATTAACAGGACTTTTGATCTGAACGTACCGACTACGGTAGGCTCGAGATCGATGAACACGGCCCGAGGAACGTGCTTGCCAGCTCCAGTCTCACTGAAGAAGGTGTTGAAGGAGTCGTCGCCACCTCCGATGGTCTTGTCTGAGGGCATCTGGCCATCAGGCTGGATGCCGTGCTCCAGGCAGTAGAGCTCCCAGCAGGCATTGCCCATCTGGACTCCGGCTTGGCCGACGTGGACTGAGATACATTCACGCTGAAGAAAGAAAGAAGAAAAAAATACATAAATAAAACAATATCACACATTTAAAAACTAGTTAAAAAGTAGTAAAAAGGGCTAGAGAAAATTGAGTAGATTTTATATTTTGCTCGGGTAAAAATAATTCTAGAACTAAAACAATCAACCCGTACAAAAACTAGGTGAATTTGTTATTCGCTTACTGGAGAGGCATAATGGAATATTAATATGTAGAAAGAAAAAAAAAGGAAGAAAGAAAGAAAACGAGAAAGCTATTTGCTCACACCGACTCAAATGTCATATCTTTTTATAGAGACATGATTGTGACTTCCTGTCACATAATCCTTGATCCTTTAAATAAATTTAAAAAAGCTCTCAAATAAGGCCAATATGATAATGATTTATCTTTTGAACAAGGCTAACAAATGAGATTTATGAATTAGCTAAGGCTTGAATAGAGAATAACTGCCATAAATTGCCAGCATAATTGATTGTTTTGTTTTCGATTCCATAAGAGCACAGACAATCACAGCGTGACTGAGTAAATTACACATGGTTCAATTTCAGCTTGAAATGTACTACAGGAAGCAGATGTTTGCCATCGACCAGTTTTTACATTCCATGTAGATGACTGTAATATACGAGCTATGATATTCTACGCACTATTGACTAATTAGAAGCACCAACTACAAAACATCGTTTATATTAAACATAATGAACAGATCGATGCTTGTGTACACTACACACGAGAATAAATATTAGTGATGGCCCATAGAAAATGTGAAGTAGATGGTCCTCCTTCCCTATCCCTCAAACTTAAAATAAAAAACATTTTCGTAACAGCGATGCCATTTTACCTCATATTTTCATTTTTTTTTTGTATTAGGGGGGGGGGGGTATTCTGACTCAGGTCTTGCGCACAAGTGGAAAAATCAAACTTAATTTATTCAGGCAGGTCTGAAATTTGACTCACAGAATCTGATATCTAATGCCGACTGTCAGTTATATCATATTGGGCATATTTTCTACTGCATTACATTTTATTCACCTCATGTTAGGCGTAAGTAAAATATAATGCAATGTACCATACAATTCGACTTATACAATACTCATAAATATATTGCGGGTGGCTCCCAAAAAATTCCGATGCCTCGGACTGTACCCTTATTCTTGCATAAGAGCGAAAGCTCGATTTTATGGCCAGACATAAACATCCAATTACCCGCATAAATAATAACTTATGCTGTACATTATAATTATAACAGATAACCTTGCCGGCTGCACGGCCGCGAAGGGATATTTTGGCGGGAAATTTACAACCGATTTTGACCGCGTGCCTTGTGGAAATTTTTATATCCTGGCAAGAGAAATTGTATCATACTTCCTGTGTCTGACATTAATTACATGGTTTCCGTGTTCAATGGCATATGAAAGTGAAATATCGACTGTTGATGGTTTCTTATTTCACAAGGAAGTGCAGCCCTTTTTATATGGAGAGCGTTGAGCATTGCGGTATATATGATCTGCACATATTATAATGCAGCATCAAGAATATTTGTTGTACTCCTCTCATCTGAGTGTTACAACTAATACGCAGGCCTGCATGAATGATTTAGGGAATATAACACAAACAAATCTCACTTTACTTTCTAAAATATTAATCTCCTTCTTGTGAAGGCGATAAAAGCGGTTGAATTTCTCGTTCATTCGAAAATGATATTTACCATGCACTGCTAATATAATGTGGAAGATATGACTATGAGCAACAAGACGTGATCGTTTACTAGAATAGTCTGAAAATGTAGACTAGAGGAAATGCCTACCGGTATAACGAATACTAGTAATCATTAAAAAAACAATTATTGTTGAGGTACAGGCTCTGAGCATTTGTGTTACGTCCATGCGCTGTGAGCTGTGGTAGTATAAACATTCAATTTCTTCCATTAAATCACATCATAATTGGAGTCCTTCATAATTATACACTTTGCGCCCTTGAATTGAATAAACTGATTGGAAAGGGGTCTATAGAAATGTTCAGTTGCGGTTTCGTGCTATGTTTGATTGTACTTTTTTCTCACGTGTTTTTCCTATTTTGTACACCATTGCCCTTGGCATTGGGAAGAAAATAATTGCCGTCGACGAAATTTTAAGGAGAGAGAGAGAGAGAGAGAGAGAGAGAGAGAGAAGTGGACGAGATAAAGACTCCAACACCATATTTGGATTTGAATTTCAGTTTTTTTCCCACCTTCCAATGAGTTTTCCGCCTGTTTTGCTCTGCTTGGCAGTTGGCATCTTAAACTAAATTCAATTAACTTTACCGAACTGCCTTGCCTTGCACGGGTTGTATAACGTGGCATAGGAGAGTCACACTCCCCATTCTCTCCAAACAAGAATTAACAACATATATTTTCCCGTCTTCTTCTTCTTCTTCTTCTTGTTTCTAAAAGTGGTAAGAAACACATTGATTTTCCTTTCTCTCTCTCTCTCTCTCTCTCTTTCCCTCCCTCTCTTTTGAAATCAAGGATATAATGTGCATGCAGTCATTGTTTGTGAAAACCTTGAAGCATGGCAAGTATTAAATTATCTGACTTTAATTATATTTATCATCGTCAGATTGTAGAAACATTGGACTATTGAATTGTTCAGCGTGACTGGAGATTAATTTTGTGGTAAATGTAGAAGTACCATAGCATAGGCTGAAATCGCAGTGGAGCTTCCAAAGCTTTTCACGGACGAATTGTAATTGTCTTAAATACTCTTAATCTCGGAAGATTATCATAACAAATACGAACAAGAAGTTATTCTCATTGATCAAAAGAAAAATTAAATCTATAGGTATAGGCCTATCATATGCCGGTGTATGTGTATAGTATAAATGCGTTCAAACTCTCACTTAGCATGCTAATAATTATTGGTAAGTTTATAGAGCTGCCAGAGTGCCAGAGTATATTGCCGTATCTTTAAATTTAAAGTCATCTCTTTTCACAATCATTTTGTTTAGCATATTGATGCAAATACAACTGTTCAAGGAGAACGAATGCGTGATAATTATATCAGCAACCTGCAAAAGGCATGCAGAGTATTGGTATTTGAATTTTTGAAACATCTCTTGCTCTCTCATCCATCCATCCTCCCATGTTCTCCTACACGTGTTCTATTCATTCTCCATCTATAGAAAAGCAATCAACGGACACACCCAAAATCATCTCTCTTCGTCGCACACGATCGCTGCGCAATCATTCAAAATCTGGCTGACAAAAATGGCTTGAAATCACGATTTCCCTAACCCAGATGCGAATAAGCTTTAGAAAATAAAATAAACTTGACTACCAAATGGTATTAATGTGATATGAAGAGAACAAAATGTGAGAATTACTTACCATTTTGGTAGATTTTTGAGAGCAAATTGGACAACTGCAGTGTCGTAAGGTGAGCTTGCAGACGTCGTATGATACCGATGGATGAATCACTACCGCTTTTGAATAAATTTTCTTAGCTCTCAGCTTCGTCCGCCCGCGCCTTTTTTTAAACTAGTCTTTCGACGAAACCGCTTTTATCCAACGTCAATCATTTTGGCAGCTTGAGGTTGAGGAAGTAAAATCGGACTAAAGTTGCATATTACATGAAGATAATTTATTAGCAGTTACGAGAGCGATTAGTTATGGATTTTAAAATACTTAAATCTAGTTCACGTCATTGTGGATTAAACACAGTAATTGACTTAGGGGACCTGGTTTAACAGGTATCAGGTCTGCAGACAACGACTAATAATGATATTACAGACCACCTGCTGGTAATATAATTATGCGTCTACAATGCCCTAATCTAAAAAACGGACCTCTATACTTATGATGACAGTTATATACCACGTTTAGTTCAAGTTGAGGAAGTAAATAAAGGCTGGATTTGAAAAATGGGCGGGAAGAGATAAAGAGGGATACAAAACAATGGGGAGGGGGAGAAATAGAGAGAGGAGAGGAGAGGAGAGAGGGAGGGGAAGGAAGGGGAAGGGGGAGAGGAGGGTGAAGTGGGAGAGGAAGGGGGAAGGAGGAGAGGAAGAGGGAAGGGGGAGAGGGAGGGGGAGAGGAGGGAGGGGAGGGGGGAGGCGCTGGGGCCTAGGTGGTCCATCATGTTGTAAGCTTCGGAACAGGCAGTTCACAGTTCCATAAAATAAATAAATAAACCACTTTCGTTGCATCAATCGGGAGAAAGCTGGATAATTATATTTGGAGTGGCATTCCTGAAGTGTATATTCTACCATCATACTGCACAACTATATATTAGTATTAATGTTATGCACACAATGCGTGAGTGCAGAATATAACGGTACATAATTTTGCATTGACCGCCAAAGCAAGGCACAGTTATACAATGAGCGTGAATGAACTTCATAAATACATGTACATATTATACCGTATACACACCATCGACACACAAACCCATTGTAAGTACAATATTGTCATTGGCGCGAAAAAAGCAGGAAATGGTAACAAAAGCAATTTTCACGGGTAATTTCAGACGTTATACTTCATGCCCGAGTTCTGATTAGTGCATGCATGGTTGCACGAGCTGCGATTTAAAAACAAAAATGCAATCTATTTACACAAAATATACAAAATCTCAAGTTCACACTTTGTCAGGAGCCTTTTGTTGACGAAATAATATAGAACACAAGGGATAGAACACAAGTAAAGATATTCGGTGTTTTATAAGGGGGAGGGGGGGGGGGGCTCGGCCTGGTGGGGATTTGGTTGTGATATTTGTCATTTCTATTTCATGTCATCATCAATAAATGTCTCTCTTTCTCACTCTTCTATCTCTCTCTTTCTTTCTCCTCAACCATGTCAATTGTCAACAAATCCTATTAATCCCAAATCGGATGTAATGCAATATGAATGAATTCTCTTGTTCACCTTGCTGCATACATTTAATTTCCTCATTCTTCAACCGTTCTTCAAATGGCTGACATCTAAAAATAAGCGATGACGTAAATACCGAAGTAGAATATACCTCGCATCGATCGTCGTGAGTCATCGTGTGTATAATAAAATGGCATGAAACTGGGACACCATATGAGACCTCTATGCACATGAACCTTCACTAGTTGTGCATGGCGCATTGCATACACGGTTGATTTGTATTTATGAATAAGAAGGGGAAGGGGATAAGAGGCAGAATGAGGAGAAGAAGAGGAGGAGGAGGAGGATAAGAAGGAAGAATGAGGATAAGAAGGAGAATGTGGGAAAGAAGAGAATAAGAGAAGACGAGAAGAAGAGGAGGAGAAGAAGAAGAAGAAGAAGAGATGGGAGGAGGAGGAGAACAACGAGAAGAAGTGGGAGAGGGAGAAAAATAATTTAGATGCTGAAGAAAATAGAAGGATAAGAAGGAAACAAAGAAGGGGAAGAAGAAAGAGAATGAGGTGAAGATGAAAAAAGAAATAATTAAGAAGTGCAAAGAAGTGGAGGAGGAGGAGAAGAAGAAGAAGAAGAAGAAATGTATCTGTGCAATATTATCACTGTTGCAATGTCATATGTTTTTATATACATATAATATTTAATACATGTATAGACCTATAGATTTTTAAAGATCATTGAATCACACTCCGGATACAACATTTTCCATAATGAAGGTTAACTCAATGATCATATTTTTTCTGCTGGTGTGGTCGTGAGTCTCCAGCGTGAGATTCAACATCTGGGGAAATTTGTAGGGTTTGTCTGGACGCATTTTAATTATGTGAATGTGGTACATCTCTCAGATTGTCCTTGTCACATGAATCGGCATCACTGGTTACATCGAGTGGGATATAGGTGAGGGCGGACTGCGGACTACAGTTATTTGGTTAGCACAGCCGGTGCACCCAGTGTTCATGTATTTTTGTGTGATTTGCTATTGGTTACTTACTTTCAATTCTGTATTCTGATACCATGTGTTTTCTACCAAATAACAGAATTAAAACAAAATAGGAGGTGGAGAATAATTAGGAATGGGAAAGGGAAAAGAGAACAAGAACTTAGATGCAGAAGAAGATAGAAGGATGAGAAAGAAAAGAAGAAGGAGAAGATTGAAGAAGAAAGAAAATGAGGAAGAAGAATAAGAAAAGATTGCAGAGGGGGGATTTGTTTTAAGATGCAGAAGAAAATGGAAAGATAAGGAAGAAAAGTGGAAGTAGAAGAAGAAAAGAAGAAGAAGAAAGAAGAAAGAAGAAAAGAAGAAGAAGAAAGAAGAAAGAAGAAAAGGGAGAAGGAAATTAAAATTTCTCCTGCAACATGTTCTGCAGATGTTGACAAGTGCGACGATTATAAATTAGAGAAACTATATGATATTTTCATGATTAAAATATTAGATTTCTCTTTTGATCACGCTTGCCTCAAGAGGCCAAGGATAGCCGTCGGTGGGAGAGTCGTGCTATTGCGCCATCTACGTCTATCTGCAACACCATTTTCTGTCGAGCCCAGCGAGGCTTTTCTTATCTGGCCTTTTCATTTTCGTCATCCCGAGCCGCGATCGTTATACATCATCATATTTGACGCCATTGTCCTCCTCCTCCTCCTCCTCACCATCATCATCAAGACCATGTTTATTTATATATTTATTTACTTCTGATAATTATACAAGGTGGCACATTTCACCAATTATGGTGGTCTTCCATGAAGCCTTGTTTGGTAATCATCATAATCATCATTGAAATACATCACAGTCACAATTACCATTACCAGTAACACCATCATCACCATCACCATCATCAACATTATTACCATCATCATCATCATCATCATCATCATCATCTTTTTCATCATCACTAGCATCATCATCATCATCATCAGAAACAGAAGAAGAATTATATTATTTCCAATCCCCAAATGAGCTCGCTCTAATAATCACAAATCTGCATACCACCACACATAATAATTTATCAATCCCTAAGATAAACATCTCGAAAACAATATTGGAACACAAGGTGTATACCAAAAGTATATACCACAATTTGTATGTACATTTTTACCTTACAATACAATGTGAACAGCAGAACTAGCTTATTCGGTCACAAAACTTTTTGAAGTAATAAATGGTTGGTTGACTTACTTTTGTTGACGATGTATCTGCACGATTTCCATCCCAGACTGTTGTATAGAGGCACTGATATCATGGAGTAATGGACGCATGCTAGGTCTGAAATAGTCCACTAGAATCACAAAAATTGCATACATGATAATCAATTCATTCGAATAATCCAGTCATATTCGTATTCATCTAATATTATTATCATTATCATCCCTTTTATATTCTTTTATTCGGTGGATTAAAAAACATACAATCACTAGAATTATAAGAAATGCATCTAGACAAATCAAATAATAGTCCAATAAATATAACATTGTAATTGTAATCCACTGTTGATAACTGATAATAAAGAAATGTACAACCATCAAACAATGTATCCCTTTAATCCATCCATCCATTTATCTAACCATTCAGGCCTTCTTCGATTTACAAATTACATAATTCGTTCATCGTTATACACTCCATAAAATTACTTGACTCGGATCCATTCATCCATCGGAATGAAGAACTGGCTAACTATTAATTATTTAATTGATCAACTAATTAACTAATTTATCCATCTATTCATTAATTCGTTCGTCCCTTCATTCATCTAATCATTCATTCAGTCATTCTTATTTCTTTTTCAAAAATACAAATGTGTGCGACAATTGGTGATGCAAACCATTCATACAATGCACATATACTTGTCGTAGGTGGGGTAGTTCCTCTTCGCGATCGAAGAGATTCGATCATACACAGTTCGCGATGGGTTCGCCATAGTTATGATAATTGAGGCAGTTTCATATCTTCTCTGTTCACTTCAAAATTTCAATCATCATCGAAAACCATACAGGTATTGGGATTTACATGTACTTTTGGTTCTCGGATCTACTTGTTTTCCCAGTCGTCTTGGGAAACCGGCAGCCTACTTTGTTTCTCGTGATGCTAGGAAACATTGTAATTGTAAATGTACTTCATTAAAAAAAAAATTATTCTGCTGATGACTTGTGCAAAGTCTTTCGACATTAACAAATACATGTATGTTATATGAAAGACCGCGTAGTCCAAAACTTCTCATCAATAAAAGAAACCCGTGCATGCGGTTAAAATACACATGTACTGCAAAGATTAAGGACTCTCAACTCTCGTTGTTTTTTAATGAGATTATTATTTTTCCTTCAAAATCAAGGACTATGGGCGATTGATATATAATCACCAACTTAATTATCATCATCGCCTACGTCATTACAAACATCGTAATCATCATCACCACCACAGTCTTCACCATCAACAGCATTATCACCGTTATCACCATCATCATCATCAACACCATCATTACCAGCATCGCTATTGCCACTTAACTTTCCTCCTCTAATCATTGCCAAAGCTAGCATTCATAAATATCATCAGTATCATCTTCTCCATTATCATCTTCTTGACCACCACCACCACCACCACCACCACCACCACCACCACTACCACTACCAAAAATAATTCCTTACCTCTGGTCTATTTTGAGAGAAGATACCAACGCACGATCCCGGTTGGTTCCCGTGGGCCATCAGTCCCGATCCCAGCAGTCGAGCTTTCTCTTCCGCCTACACAAGTAACGACGACGAAGTAAGTAAGTATAAATTAAGGACTAGATCAAAAGTAATATTCTTATCAAACATATTACATCGTGTACTTGATAAAGGAAGTTGAAAGGGAATAAACTGTTGCCGGGATACATGTTGAGAAAGTTTACATACACTTCAATAACCACGAAAGAACCTTCATCAGACGAGAACTCATATATGAGATCTTTTGTGTATTCCTTCTCTTTCTCTCTTTTTTTGTTATGGCGGTATTCGCAAAATCGTTTACACGAGCCGTGTTGAAAATCCCACTTATCCCGACGTAAAATGATTTACTTATTTTTCTTTCGTTTTTCATTTGCACCGGGTAATAGGGATAATTTCTCAATTCATTTGATAAGACGCTTTAGGTTCGTACCTGTGAATACGATATCCATTCATAGGATCTATTGGGACCGGTGCGAGCTCCCAGAAAGTTGCCATCATCTAAAACAGTTATAAATGAGAAAAATTGAAACCATCATTGCATAAATAATTATACATGAATTAGTGGCAGATACGGGGGGGGGGGGGGGGGGGATAGGGGCACGGGGGCACGTAACCCCGGTAAAAAGTAAATGTTTCTGTTAAGGGGTGCTTAAAGGTATAGACCAGTTTTGGAAACGCCACCCTCTCAAAAAATGAAATGGAAGGTTTATTACCAATCATGTGAAAGAATATGTTTTGACTACTACGTGATGATACAAATTTTGCCGGGAAACCGCCTCCTAATTGATATATTTGGTAAATTATCATATTGACCCGGCCTGGATAGGTATCGCGAATGCACTTCAACATTAAACATTTGGGCATATATTTCTGTTTTTTGCAAGTTTTGGTTGAAGTAATGCCATCTAAACCCCTGAAGGCAATATTTAAACAATATTGAACTAGATATTTCGGGCAAATATTTGCCCCATCCGTCTAAAACAATCCTGGATCACTGATGGTGATACCAAGTATTACAGTAATGAGAGGTTGGTCTTTGTCAGGGGGTAGTTGTCCGGATTTGATAGTCCGGCGATAGTGGTCCTGATATATCACTTCCCTTTATAGGTAAAGGTGCAAGAGGTATACGCAAACTAGTAGACAAACGGTTAACGTTTTTAGACATTAGGGACTTTTAGATTTGCACAACGACAATGTGGATTGCTAGGATCGACTTCCTTTTAATGCACTGCCTTGAATGGACGTCACACGTATCAGTCCACGCAAATCTAAAAGTCCCTATTATGTACTTCAACCGCCGGAGCTTTCTCGGGGGGGGGGGGGGGGGGGGGTAGGTCATAACGTATAGAAACGTTTATAGATCAGTCATCTTTTCATATCATGAGAAAAAAAAGTACCTATTTCATAGATATTATTTCATGGACAAACTATTTACATGGGACGAACATTATCACGAGTATAATATAAAATATATCGAGAAAACGTTCATGAATATAATTATACACAGCAATCTCTCTCAAAATGACATTAGGCATCGATTAACAATTTATTCTTTTTTTCAATTACTATGGCAAATACTGGTCCTTTAATTGCCG
Source organism: Strongylocentrotus droebachiensis (assembly GCA_035222895.1). Taxonomy (NCBI): domain Eukaryota; kingdom Metazoa; phylum Echinodermata; class Echinoidea; order Camarodonta; family Strongylocentrotidae; genus Strongylocentrotus; species Strongylocentrotus droebachiensis. The sequence goes on along the minus strand of JAVYIG010007050.1, from coordinate 4,236 downwards.
AAATAATATTATACAGATGTAAAAAGTAGTTTTCAAACACACGAAAAAATACAAAAAGCTTGTAATACCAAACACAACCATGTAAATGTATTCGCCTCTTTTTTGTGTCTAGACCGGGTGACTGATGAATAGATGATGACGTCAAATGTTTGCAACTTTGCATACTATTGAATTTCGTATTTATATTTAGAGCGTGCATGCAAACGGCGAACTTTTTTTCGGATCTGACCGCCATTCAAACGCACCCGGTTGTACCACGTACATAGAAATGAATTTGGAAAGTTCACGACTAGTATTACAGGCTTTCAATACTTGAGTTGTTTGCACTGCATACACGTCTGCAGAACTTCAAACACACCAACAGATAATTCAGATAACTGACGAGGTTTTATCACTTTATTACAGATATGGTATGATTGATCACATTTTTCCTATCGGGAACTTGACAAGAAAAGAGGAGAGATATTACTAGTCGAATTGACATATAGAGCGACCGCGCAAAAAGAAAAGAAAAGAAAAGAGGAATATCTGTAGATTAGCACAAAGTAGGGCAAGTTAGAGTTATTTTGTCGCATACGTCACAGACCACATCTGAGATTCTAGTATACCTGACCAATGTATGAAGTATAACCTTACTATAATTATTTAAACAAAATGCCGATGATGGTCGCATGGTGATGATTATGATGTTGATGGTGCTGCTGACAAATACTTTTTTTTGTATCTGACCGCATATGAAGTGAAAAGTTTCAGTCTCAGTTTAAGTTTATTATTTCATATTTCACATACATTTGCAATGATTTTGTTTGCTTCTTGGAAAATATCAGTGGCATTACATGGGTCCAAACATGGGGGGGGGGGGGGTAGGTCTCATGAGGTTTAATGAAAATGTGACTTAATAATTGGGAGGAGTGTATGGGTCTTTTCTCCATTTAATGCTCGTTTCTCTCTCTTTTTTTCTGGCCATTCGATTGGGGCGGGTGCCTTTCTTGTACCCCCTTTTAGCTACGCCACCACCTGCTAATCTGTACCATTTGCACTCTTAATATGTTGACTTACTTGATACTTTCTCTCCTCTCTTGAACGCCTCATATACTGTGGAGACCTCACTGAAGAACTGGCTTGGTTTATAGCATGCCTCATTCATGTAAGAAGCTACACGAATTTTCTCAGGTCCCTTAAAAAAAAAAAGAAGGAGATTAAAGATGAAATAATTATATGGTATTATAACGGGGCTTGGAATTAGGGGAGACCATGTCAGGAAAAGAGGGAGTGGGAGAGAGGGAGTGGAAGAGAGAGAGAGAGAGAAAAGAGAGAGAGAGAGGGGGGGGGAGAAAGACAGAGACAGATAGAGAGAGTGCGAGAAAGATTTTTAAAAACAGGGCGCTTCGATTAACCTAATTTTTAATCTTCTTCAAATTACATTATACACACTTCAACGAGATAACAAAATCAAGTGCTTCAAGTAATGATAGACAGGACTATTGTCAAAGTGACTGACAGATTCCTAATAGACGAACTGACGGACAATAAGGCACTTTAAAAGGCATTAATCCTCATTATAAAGTCCCTCGGAGAGGACTTAAAGCTATTGGTCCATAGTTGCTTACTATAAGCATACACATGGTTTCTTAGCAGTCGGGTAAAAAAGAAACATCAAAGCACTGTTAAAGATATCGTCATCATTGCGGGAAATGTGTAACTTACCGGCAACACAATAGACTGCTGCGTGAGATCCACGGTATTTCCTTCTGGTCTGGTCTTGAATGCGGTCACGCCACTAGAAGCAGCCCGACGCGGTAAGTGTTTCAAGGCGGTTGGAACCGCGGTATGCTTACCGCTGTGGCGGAGGGCATACAGAAGGATGGGAGATCGAGACATGTTGTCGAAAAGCTCCCCAGCTTCAATACCTCGGATGGCAAAGTAGGCTAAAAGTCCTGTGTGCAAAAAATGAATAAAAGATGATATCTGTTTTTATCACGTTTATACGACATTTTTTGTATTTATTTTAATTCATTTATTTTAGTCCTTTTACTTGTTTTAATGCACAGACTTTCAGAAAATTCAAAAAATTGAGACAGGCAACCATTCGCCAATTATTGTAAGCCCGATGAATAAATAAAAAAAAATAGAAAAGAAAGACACGGTTATAATATTACAGGCGCATCAAGTAAAATTATTCAGTCTCATCGGGCTCCTCGATCCTGAGTTTTCAAAAAGGCGAAAAACATGAACGAGAAAAAAGGAAAATCAGAAAAGAGTGATCGAAAAACTGAAATAATGAAAGTGTCTCTTTAATTTCACAAAAGAAGGATATGTGTCATAATGATGTAGTTGTGCCCTGGCTTGAGGCATACTCCTAGAATGTTTTAAGATTGTCTGTAGCCCAACAAGCACATCCTCTCTAGAGTTCTATACTCTCCCTCTCTAGTTCTACTCTCCCACTCTCTCTCTCCCCATACCACCTCATTCGCTCTGTATTTCGTGTGTGTTATCGCCATCGTGTCCGTTTCCCATTCTCTATACCCCCATCAAAAAGCCCCCACATCACTCTTGCTCTGTCACTAACTACACTTATTCGACTCATCATAAGTATGCTCATCGAGTGTTTTCCATTCTCTCTTTCTAGCCCCTTGCCCTCAATTCCATTTTTGGGGGAGGGGGGGGTCGTGGCGATTTCTCTAAAATGTCGTAGTACAGTTATGTTGCATGTTCGCTATTTAAAAGATGGAACGATGCGGAATTCGAAATAAAATTGTATGATACCCAAAAGGTCGTTGAGAGTTACTAGTAATATACACATCTACTTGTTAATCAATATGCGTAGTCTGGCCTTATATTTACATAAAGAAGATATTCACCATACGATTCTACTTGACAGATAAAGTATTGTCACAGAATATAGTTTAAATGCACAATAACCCCGCAAAGAAGCCTAAACTTTTGCCTGAAAGTCAAGTCAAGGTCAATTTACATGAGCGGAAGACATACGGATTGGGTTCTGAAGCGTAAATTGAATTTCCTTATCTTCTCCTCGATCTAAAAATATTGGACGTCGGTTTATTGGCAGAATTTGCAGTTCACAAGTCGGTCAGAGAGTTTTCAAAGACATTCAAACAATGTTTGATCGCTGGAATGGTCAATAAAACATGAACAGCTTGAACTGAATCAACTGTCTTCACTATCTCGAGATTGCCAAATATCCATCTATTTGAACTCTCCCGATCGCAAAAAAAGCACTTTAACTGTAAGGTGCGAGCTCACATTTATTTTGACGTGAATTCTTGAATTCTCAAATGTTGTTTTTGACTTTCTACATAATGTTTTTTGTATCAATATCATTTCAAAACACAAGCTATGACGTTTCCACCGAAAAACTTTCGACGTCATGCCCATTAATTTCCTTCTCATGTGTCGAAATGAATGTAAGTAGGCCTACATTAAAATCATAATTATAAAAATAAAAGAATTTGCCAGGAAGCAATATTATAATAATGTCCATATAGTCATGGTAGGGGGGTCGCTATTCCATCCGATTTTGTTGTTGTTGGGGGGAGGGGGGAGGGGGAAGGAAAAGGGTCATCAATTTAATTTAGGGATTTTCAGACAGGTTTAATATACAAAACACAAGTTCGCCGACAGCAAACTTTCAGAAGGGGGGGGGGGGGGTGGTCACACATCCCACAACCCCCTCTACTAGTACTAGCGACGACGCTGAATTCAATATTGAAAACATACACTGTAGGCATCAAATTTTGTTTTTGACTTTCTACAATAGGTTTATTGTATCAATATCATTTCAAATCACAAGCTAGGATGTTACCACCGAAAAGTTTCGGCGTCATGCCCTATATTTACCGTCTCATGATTGTGTCGAAATGAATGTAAGTACATTAAAATCATAATTATAATTTTTGTTTGCAAGGAAGCAATATTATGATAGTGTCCGTATAGTATATAGGGTCGATATTCCGTCCGAATCGGGGGGAAGGGGGCGGGAGGGTTAACTAGGAAGGAAAAGGGTCATCAATTTAAATTGGGGATTTGCAGAAAGATTATAAAAAACACAAGTTCGCCGACAGCAAACTTTCAGAAGGGGGTTGGGGGGGGGGGGGGGTGGTCACACATCCCCACAACCCCTAAGTTCTAGCGACGCCGCTGAGGTCAACATTGAATACGTATACACAGTAGGCGTAAACGAAGAAAAGAATGAATGAATGTCACCACTCGATCACC
>JAVYIG010007049.1:0-107990 GCA_035222895.1 Strongylocentrotus droebachiensis | reverse complement strand
TGACGGTAGGGTGGTGAAAAGTAAGCGTAGGGTGGTGAAAAATTAATATTACCATTTATCAATAGACAATGTACATGACGCTAGGGGTGGTGAAGAGATAGCGTAGGGTGGTGAAGAGTTAATATTACCATTTATCCATAGACAATGTACATGGCGCTAAGGTGGTGAAAAGTTAGCGTAGGGTGGTGAAAAATTAATATTACCATTTATCCATAGACAATATACATGACGCTAGGGTGGTGAAAAGATAGCGTAGGGTGGGTGAAGAGTTAATATTACCATTTATCCATAGACAATGTACATGGCGCTAGGGTGGGTGAAAAGCGTAGGGTGGTGAAAAGTTAATATTCCAGCTTATCCATAGATAATGCACATGACGGTAGGGGTGGTGAAAAGTTAGCGTAGGGTGGTGAAAAATTAATATTCCAGTTTATCCATAGACACTGTACATGGCACTAGGGTGGTGAAAAGTTAGCGTAGGGTGGTGAAGAGTTAATATTACCATTTATCCATAGACAATGTACATGGCGCTAGGGTGGTGAAAAGTTAGCGTAGGGTGGTGAAGAGTTAATATTCTAGTTTATCCATAGACAATGTACATGACGCTAGAGTGGTGAAAAGTTGGCGTAGGGTGGTGAAGAATTAATATTCCAGTTTATTCATAAATAATGTACAAGGGGTGGTGAAAAGTTAGCGTAGGGTGGTGAAGAATAAACTTCACTTTATCCATCGACAATGTACATGACGCTGATGTGGTAAAGAGTTGAGATTTAAAAAAATATATCCATAGAAAATATGTACATGACGGTGACATAATGGTGAATAGTTTCTGTGATTTGGTATTTAAAGAGTCAATGCCCCTTTTCCCAGAGAAGGCATATTTATTTATTTATTTATTTATTTATGCATGCATGCATGCATGCATGTTCACAATTTCACAATTCATTGAAGTTAACATCACATGAAAAATGAATATAAAATAATATAACAAATCATTTCAATTTTACAATTCATTTGAATTGACTTCACATGAAAAAGAATATATCAATGATTTATCATATACACGTTGCAACTAATATACAGTTTGAAGAAAGAACACACAAAGGTGATGAAACATAAGCAAATAGAGCTTGAATCGTGTACCACCTTTCAAATATATAACATATGACAAATAACATTCATGCATGACTTATAATTATGGTGCGGGGATATATTGCAATTCAAAAGAAGATAATAACTTTTTAATTTCTAACATACATGAGGTGAGGTCTTAGTATAATTCTTTGATTTGCCCATAAGTACTGCGCTTTACCCCCCCCCCCCCCCCCTCCATCATCTACTCTCATTATATCCGACCACCATGCCTATTTTAATTGGTAGGCTGCCATCGTTGCACTGATCATGCCTGATGGATACAATACACAAATAATATATTGCGTGTGTGTAGTATACACTATGAACATGACTGACAATGAAAGCGGACAAAATATACAGTTCCTCAGGTAGACAAAGGAACATCCCTTCACTGCTATTATGTAAAAATGTGTAGAACAGGTGTCACATGCATATTCCCCTTTTTACATAATAGCAGTGAAGGGATGTTCCTTTGTCTACCTGAGGAACTGTATATTTTGTCCGCTTTCATTGTCAGTCATATTCATAGTGATAGCGGTTGTATGTGTACAATGCGACCCTTACACTTATCAAATTGGCAATTTTTACACATTAGATGGGCTACCTTCATCTCCGATTAGGTGTGTGAAGAAAAGCTTCACCCCTTACGGGTACATATGGACACGTAGCTAGCTACGGAAGCAATATGTTGTCGAAAAACCAGTCATAATACTGTTTGCTCAGACGAGAAGTAACAAGACGACGGAATATTTATGGACAGGTAGTCCTCTGAAGTCTTCTTAATGTTGGTCATATTCTAGTGTTTAAATGGCTAGGTAAGTGAACTATTTTTAGGGCTTAGATTCTAGCACTTTTTTTGCGTGCCTGACGTGTCAGGTCACCCGGCACTCCTCCGACCAATTCTGTCCAATACCCTGGATATGCAGCGCGCAGCGCAGCACGTAGCGTAGTTAGGATTGAACTCCGAATTCGGCAGTCTTCTAATTTTTTAATTTTTTTTTATAGACTCTAGGTAACCCACTACTGTTTAACCATAGAATTTCATAACATGAAACTTTAGTTATGTGAGTCATTATTAATATATCAGACATTTTATACATTGATTTATAGAGCTAATCATCACTCTAGTCTATCAATGCCTTTTCACATTTCAACAGTAGGGGCGCTGGTCCGAGAATGAGGATCGTCCTCATAAACAAGGATATCCTCATAAACGAAGACAAAATGCGTCCTCAAAAATAAGGGTCGTCTGCATTTTCGAGGACGTTTTTTTTCATCGACGCTCTGGGGGTTTCATGTTACAAAACGGCCCGCTGGCGATGCCAAAAATGGAAAATAACCCTAGTTGTCCGTCTACTTTTATGGGTTGTCCGTCTTCCCAAGGATTTATTGTTCATAATGTGAAGGTCTCTGTACAAAGTCAATGTAAATTGCATCAAGAAAATCATTGCAGAATCCGTTTTTTGCATCGCCAATGCGCCGATCAAAAATATGAAACGTCTGCGAAAATGCAGACGGTCCTTATTTTTGAGGACGCATCGGTCCGTGTTAAAGAAGACGATCCTCGTTTATGAAGACGATCCTTATTCTCGGACCAGCGCCCCTACTGTTCAAGTTTCAGTTTTATTTATTCATTCAATCTGTCACATAATAGTACAAGTTACGTGTATTTTTGTTATAGCTATGTCTATGCCATGGAGTGGGAATGAGAAAATCAGTGATAGAATGAAGCACACCTGGTGAATGAAATAATTTGTATTGAGGCACTTCAGCTTCACAAAGACTTAGAATCTAGATCTATCTATGCATAACATTTTGTTACATTACAAAAATGGCCTATTGTGATTTAAATATCTTTGCGGTATGAATCTTTATCAAATCTGAAGCACTCACAAAATTGAAGAACGTTTCATGTATGCAAAAGTTTATGAATGAAACATGAAAAGTTTTTTCTTCAACTTAGTGTACAATCTTGTAGATCTAGATCTAATATGTAATTTAATAATAATAATAATAATCTTTTAAAGTCCACTCCAAATTTTATTAAGTTAAACCGAAAATGGAAATTATTTTTGCCCAATTGATTGTGAGCCCGGCAGCCACTGAGCATTTCATTAATCATTCTCTTCTTTATTTTAATTTGTCCTGCCTTTCAGCCTCAGGTGTCCATTATATGTCCCTCTCCCTGCATTCTGGCACATCAGCTTCCGACTGACCCATCTGAGAAGGCAGACAGCATGTGTCGCCCTCCTGGTCACATGTCTCCTCATCCTGTGTATCTATGTCTATGAGACCAGCTCGTACGGCCCATCCAGCAGAGGAGACAGGGACTACGAAAACTACGTCCAGAAGTACGTGCACGTGGAGGCAACCAATACAGAGGATCCTAATCTTTACTATGGGGTTGTGGTTGACGCTGGCTCAAGTGGGACCAGGGTGTTCGTCTACTTCTGGCCCAGCCACACGGGCAAGAATAATGAGCTGCTGCAGATACATCAGATGAGGGATCCTAATAGACAGCCAGTGGTCAAGAAAATAAAACCAGGTACTGACCTTTCTCTGAAAGAAAGAAAAAAAAGAAATGGTAAAGTTGATTCAAAATGGGTTGTGGAGCCAATCCCTGAAGAAAACAACTAAGTTCATATATAAAATCTGTCTGAAATCAATTTATTTTAAGGTATTGGATATTTCTTATGACTCTTCAGTACAGATTCACGGCCTTTCATACATTGACTTTAGTCAATTTCTTACCGGAATGATGTCCTCAAAAGAACATTCAGTAACTCATTTCTTCAGTAACTTTTTACACGCCTTCTTCTTCACGCTCACATCCGTGTACCCCCTCAAGGAGATATTGCCCTGATGGACACTTTAGTCATAGCAAGGAAAATTATAGGATACAGAATCAAGCACATGATAGTATCAGAGCTTTTTTCAGATACCAGATCTTATCTGAGAATAGTGTATAGGTTTGAGTCTATATTTTCTGCTTTTGATGGTACAAGTCTATTAGCTTGAGTACGTCATTAAATACTCCTACTTTTATTCTTTATGCATCAGGTTTGGCAGAACTAGCCAGCACCCCATCTGAAGCAAGCATCTACATGAAACCATTGCTAAACTTTGCTGTCAATCACATCCCAGAATCCAAGATACCGGAGACACCACTCTACATCCTCGCTACTGCTGGTATGCGCATGTTGCCCGAAAGGTATGTTTGAGACCAAGTTAGAATGCTATCCAGTTAAGTTTCTCTGTGTTGCTTTGTGGTATATGTATAGTTTTTGAAGGTTAACTCCTGATTGAGTAGTAGAACATCATATGTACCATTTTACCGTATCAAACAACAATTGGCTCTTAAATGTATGATTTATCCAAACTCCAATTGCAGTCAACTTCGCGTTAAAAAGGATCGTAACTGATTTTATCTATCGATCGTTAGTGTCATGTAGGCTAGTGTCATGTTCCTCAAGGCTTCTGATGAAATGTTGACATTCTCAGGACATTTTAGTAAGCTATGAGGTAGAGTAATTCATTGACAAAAAGAATACACATTCATCTTTGTTGGGTGTGTATACTCCGTTGAAAGAACATTTGAAATATTAACTGAAGGAAGAGACTTTCAACAGGGGATTGTTGTTGGGCAATTCCACGGTAACGGAAGGACACTCAGACAAGATTTTTGAACTTCAGGTTCATACTAAAAGAACTGTTTTATTAGTATGTATTAAACTATGGGGAACAAAATGTGTTTCAGTCAAGTGGAAAGCTTCATCAACTTCACAAAGTTTGGATAAACACTAATTAACTGGAAAAACCATGTCCATTTTTATGTCCTTCCGTTACCGAGATAATTAATATGCACATTCTTAAACTACTTAACTATAATGACAATTTTTTGGGGGAGAATTAAAGGCACTTATATAGGTATTATATCTGTACTGTTTCACATCTTATACTAATAAAACAGTTCTTTTAGTATGAACCTGAAGTTCAAAAATCTTGTCTGAGTGTCCTTCCGTTACCGTGGAATTGCCCTGTTACCTTCACAGAAATCTCTTCTGTTTAGGAAGTAATTTTTAGTATACTCAAAGAAAAAAAAAGTAACTAGGTATGCGAAAAAAAAGTGTGGTCTGTCTTGAATTAATTATTTAGAATACCAAACCCCCATAATATCTGCAACAATCGGCGCTTAAATATATGGTTAATCCAAACTCCAATCGTAGTCAACTTCAGGCCATTCTGGATGACCTCAAGAGGGGGTGATGTGACATTTTCTCCGGACTTTATTTCTCAAATATATCATCATCATCATCATGATCACTTATTGGAGTCGGCATTTTCCTTCTTACGAGGGGTTACTAACTGTTGCGCCACGATGACACTCACTCCCTGCCTCCACTTCTTCTTGTCTTAGCAAATCGAAGAGTGTAGGAAATTGATCTTAGAGCTATTGTAGCTGTCTAGCTGGAATATTGTCATACAGTTCAAGAGGGAAACACGCCCTTGACTTCATTCTTTTTAGAGAAGAATACAGTGATAAGTAGCAATAATAATAATAATAATAATAAGCAATGTTAATCCATCTCTTTTACTGAGCCCCATGGACCCAATCCAATCTCAGGCAATCCTGGCTGAGTGGTCCATCAGAAACAATGCTAAGCCATATTAACCTGTACCCTTGACTATGTCTCTCCATCCATTGACAGTCAATCTCAGGCGATCCTAGATGATCTCAAGAAGGACATCCCCCTGGAGTATGGCTTCCTGTTCCCCGAGAAGAATGTTGAAGTGATCAGCGGGAAGCAAGAGGGTGTCTACGCCTGGATCGGGATCAACTACGTCCTGGGACGATTTGATCACAGCAATAATGGTAAGACAGCATTCCATTTTATTGTTTAATTATTATTTAAGAAAATAATCTTTATTTTATCAGCATAACCTCTAGGTCTTTGCTATGCTTGTGTATTGTATGTAGATACTATTTTATGGTACAACTTCTATACTTGCTGCATCCTTGATTAAAAATGCATATAAAATGTCCAAAGTCATTATCATTACTATTATTATTATACTTCAGCATTTCATATTTACAATACAAAGATGACTTGAGATAGATTGAAGCACTGAGGAACCACAATATTTAATTTTGTTCTTCAGGAAAAAAGAGCTGCAAGATATTGAAAGAAATAATATACAAATAATGAATGGTTATGAGTTCAATAGTGCGAATATTTTCATGAGTTGAAAGATTAACATTCTATTCAATGAGGCGTCAGCCGAGTTGAATAGAATTAACGTTAATCTTTCAACGAATGAAAATATTTGCACTATTGAACGAATGAAAAACATTAATTATTTGTTTTATACAACATCGAAGAAGATCTAATAGAACGTTAATCAACAGACCTTCATTTCAATTTGGTGGAGCTCTATTAATCCCACTCCTTGTTTTGCCAAGGAGCTCAAATTGAGCTCCTCAAATAACTCTCCTGGAAAGAGTGAGGAGCTCAATTTGAAAATTGATGTTTTTACCTTGTATTATTGTGTGTGGGTTCAAAATGCTGTAATAAAATACATATCAAACAAGTGTTAACTGACTGACAACCGTGTTGTTTCATTTATTGAAGTTTCAAGTTACTGCAGTACACTCAATTATCATCATCATAATCAACTGAATTTGCAACTCAGTTTGCTCTACTTTAGCTTAGACTTAGAGGTCAATTATTTCATCTTAATTTTGAGGAGGTGATTATACTGCTGGTTATTACCATTCATGTTCAACTTAAGTAACTTCAGTCTGCCTCACAGTCACCCTGTAAATTAACAGTTCAGTTTTTGGAACAAAGTAAACAATGTCAAACAATTTAAACGTAACAAATGGGGGTCTTTCCGTAACGCAAGACACCGCAGCATAATTTTCGCGCAAAACGTACACAAACACCCAATCAGTCTTACTGCATTTGGAACCTACCATTTTTAAGTCCAAAATAAAGATGTGCATAAAAACGTTTTTAAAAATCTGTTTCCAGTCAAAGGATCTCCTCCTCGGGTACTCGCTCTTTTGAGTGAATCCATGATAATATTCAGGAAGAAAACACCTCGTTCAAGAGTCGAATGGCAAATTTGTATCGACAGTCAAATAGCAGAACTCGTATCCTACACACGCACTCGTACACTCACCAGTACCACATACACACCAGCCCGGGCCGCTAGGCCCGGCGTTCATGAACAACAACACACCGGATACCGCACTTCATGACTTGCAATGCGCCCGCTCGCTGAATCACCGAAGTCTTCGCTACTATACTTTGAATGGGTATTGCGGGCGCTGTGCGCACGATCATCTACCACCATGCTCCCCCCAAAGGCACGACCGCACGTAGCATACTAGTATCAAAACAGTAATAACGGCTGCCGTGTTGTTTCGGAATTAAACAAGATGGCGGCGGATGGACCATGTGCGCGAAAGTGCCTATCCAGTGTAGTCAAATTCAGTGAACTGCTTGCGACATGTAGCGCTGTGTACGGAGGCTATGTGATAAGGCGGCATTCGCTATAATATACTTTTATTTATAGTTTCCCCGTAACCTTTTGATTGTTTACCGTAACGCCGTAACAAGAGCATTAAAACCAAGGAGCGCTGTAAACAACTCTCCTGATTATTTTTTAGGAGCGCTGTAGGAGGGCCGGCGCGATCGCGCTCCTTAGAAATGAAGGTCTGAATCAACAAATTATGCTTTACTCCTTATATTAAAGATAAATTAAAGTTGGAGTCAAGCCTTCTCGATTACATTGAGATTGCCTTCGCGTCAGATACACGCAGGGATACGCGCGCGCACGACTGAGAGGTACGCAGTCTGCATATAACCAAAAATGCACTGCGCATATAACCACAAATGCACGACCGTGCAATATACCATCTATTGAATATCATGTGACCAACAATCCTCCAATCAAATGACAAGGATCCATGTAGGTGTTGTATAAAACACAATATACATCTTTAGCTAGGTACAAGAGGTCGAAAATAATTTGAATAAAAATGAACACAAGTCAAACTTGGAGGTTTCCACGTTCAGTGTGTCCCAGCCCTCAACATAGACTTTGAAATAATAATAATAATAATGATAATAATATATTTAATTTTAATTTTAATCCTAGTCTATCATTCCATAACTCCACACATATATTCCAATTATTGATATACATGTTCTCCTTCAGATGAGCCCGTTGTGGAGGTGGAGCTACCAGGAGCCGAGACGTCACCTCAGACGGTCTCTAGGAAGAGGACTGTTGGAGTCCTGGACATGGGCGGAGGATCAGCTCAGATTGCATATGAAGTCCCCCAGTCTGTAAGCTTCAATCTCGCTAGTCCACAGGTGTTTATTGTTTGCACTAAAAAAAACATGGCTCAGTGCAGCTCCTGTCATGAAAATTTCTCCTTTTCCCCCCTCTATTTCCCATTGGTCTCTTTTATGGCAAATAAAGTATTTAAACAATTCGAAGTTTACAAAGAAATATATTTACTTTAAGGAATAATCTACGGTACTATTTATAATAAAAGGTTAAAAAAGGAAAAAATCAGATAAACAAGCATTGTTGTCCCTTCAGATGTTCGAGGGTGTGCCGGTGCATAATGCTTGTCCTAATTCTGCAGTGCTAAAATGATTTAAAAGCAGAATGAAAAAGTAATCTTTATTAAAGTCTATCTGCACTAGTTTGGCTAGGAGTGATTAGACCACCCAGGGTGGTCACTGACAGGTGGCTATCCTATCAACTCAGCTCTCAATTAACATAAGAAAAAGAGGATCATGGGGGACCAATGGTCACCGAGTAGGCATTGTTTTCTATATAGAGGGAGCAACTAGCTTCAAGTAGTACAGTGGGACTTTAAGGAATAATCTACAATAACAAAAAAATAGAAGAAACAAAAAAAGGAGAACAAAAATATAGAAAAGGATGTTGTCCCTTTGAACTGCACAGACTTTAGATGGTGCAGAATGCATGTCTTAATGCTGCAGTGTTAAAATGATTTAAAAGCAGAATGGTATGGTAATGTTTATTCATTGTGCATTGTTTGGTATTTAATTTGCTTTCTGTGTACATTGTGCCTTGTACTGCAAGTGTTTAACTTTTGTGTCTATTATTCCTAGTAAACATTAATCATGTACTATTCATGGATAGGACCCAATGCCATTTTCTCTACATACATGCCTTGACTTTCTGAGCATATCACTATGAACATGACAGACAAAGAAAGCGGACAAAATATACAGTTCCTCATTCTACTCTCAACAATTGCTGTGGTAGACAAAGGAACATCCCTTTACTGCTATTATGTAAAAATGTGTAGAACAGGTGTCACATGCATATTCACCTGTGCTACTTATTTTTACATAATAGCAGTGAAGGGATGTACTTTTGTCTACCACAGCAATTGTTGAGGGTAGAATGAGGAACTGTATATTTTGTCCGCTTTCTTTGTCCGTCATGTTCATTGTGTATTAACCCATTACCTACTGGAATCAGGCGGCCCCTTTATTAAACCTATGGCAATGAAAGATTTCAGTTGTCAGTCAGTGGGTTAAGGAAAACCAAGGCAGTGGTATTTAAAAAAAGAAGATAAATAGAGTCTATCTAGAACTGATAGTTTGCATTTCGTAGATATACCATCATATATTGCACATATTGTACATACATATCTATTGTTTGATATTGTCTGTCTGTAATTTTGATTTGCTTTCATTATGTATACCTTTATTTAGCACAAAAATTGTGTCTGCTTCATGCAATATTATTGTGTATGTAATAGATGATTCTTCCTCTTCCTCTTGAGGTAGTGTCGTAGATTTAAACAGATTTTTTAATTGTCTTAAAGTTATTATAAATGAAATAGAATGAACTGTTCCCAAGCTATAAAGACTTTCATAGTACAATGTAATTGCTTACAGTTTAGAAAGTTGGAAAGTTGTTATTTGTTTAAATTCAGTCCACCAAAGATAATTCATACAGTATCATGCATGAATCTGATAAATTATATGTCTGTAACCATCTTTCTTACATCATAAAATTCAGTCAGATATTTTGAAAGGTTTCTGCAAAAAATAAAATTGCTAAAATATTTTGGCCAAATTCATAATTGTTATGCTAATATGCTTTTTCCTGAACATTCTTAGCCAGCTATTACTTTTAAATATTTAAAAATAGTTTGGAAAGGTTTCTGCAAAAAAAAATTGCTAAAATATTTTGGCCAAATTCATAACTGTTATGCTTTTTCCTGAACATTTGTAGCCAGACAAACAAAATCAAACGCCTCTAGATATACTTATGACAACCATTTTGTTATAAATTATCTATCAATTTTAAATATTTTGAAATAGTTTATATTCAATTTAACCACACTGTAAACTTGAGGCTGATTTTTTTTTTCTAATAACAGGAGGTAGCAGCAAAGGAATTGATGGCTGAATTTAATCTTGGCTGTGACCAGCATGAATCCGATCATGTCTACAGGGTCTATGTCACAACTTTCTTGGGCTACGGAGGTAACGCAGCCAGGTCTCGGTATGAAGGACTTCTCATCAATTCAACTCTAAGCAATAAAGAAGAGAGGTGAGCAGCAGCATCAGTTCATTTGTCGTTTATTTGTTTCATTTGCAGCAGGCTAAGAAGAAAGATAAATAAGTCTTAAAAAAGGGACTATTTTATGGAATAAATAGAGAAAAGATTTGTAATAATCGTGGAGCTCCAGGAGTGTCAAATCTGATAGACACGAGTGCTATATTTGCTATAATTATTATTGTTATTATTTATCAGAAATTTACACCAGTCAACCAAGATTTACCTTTCGTCCTTGTTTAATAGAGAAAGAGATCTAGATGCATGTATATGTAGTGGTGGTTATTTTACCTGACTGCTAAGAAAGCATAAATGCTTGTTAGTCGTCGGATTACGAGACCACTGCTCTACCAACTGAGCTATTGCGTGAATCAAATTAAAGACTTTAGTGTGCCAGATGATTGAATTTATGAATGATAAGAGGAAAAGATGGGTAATTAGAAATATACACTAGTCAACCAATACTTCTTCCTTGTTTAATGAATAGAGTCCTAGGTACATATAATCAAAGGCTTCGATGTGCAAGATGATTGTACAGTTGATGGCCCTACCAGAGCATAGAAAAATGCACAAATATCAAGTGGAATTAAACTTGATTAACTAGTCTCTCAAAAGACACTCTTGATCCTATATTTGTTATCTTTACCTCAAAGGAAACAAAATGAGAAGTTATTGTGATTTCTACTCTTCCTAATATAACAATCTTTGCAGAACCAAAAATCAGGATAATTAACATATGTAACAATTTGTATAATAATGGCG
The DNA here is from genome assembly GCA_035222895.1 of Strongylocentrotus droebachiensis. NCBI lineage: Eukaryota > Metazoa > Echinodermata > Echinoidea > Camarodonta > Strongylocentrotidae > Strongylocentrotus > Strongylocentrotus droebachiensis. Next base: position 96,473 of record JAVYIG010007049.1, on the reverse strand, counting down.
ATGATGAGGATTATGGTGTTGATGATGATAGTGATGATGGCGATGATGGTTGATGATTATGGTGATAATAATATTCCGCTTCTATATAGCGCTTAATACATCTACAATGTCTCTAAGCGCTTTACAGATATATCATTACCCCTGTCATTGGATTCAATACTTGCCCGCACACAATGTGTGCACAATCTCCACCCCCTGGGAAGCATTCCAGCCAGGCGTTACTGATGGTGATTATGATGGTGGTGATAATGATGATAATTACAATAATGATATTAAGTATTATTAACATTCTTCATTGCAGTAAATCTACCAAAGGGCTCAGCCCCTCCTCTCCCTTCCTGGACCCCTGTCTACCATCCTCAATGACGGATCAGATCGTCCGGGGGGACAAGACCTATCACTTTAAAGGGACGGGGGACTATGTGGCCTGTAAGGAAGTCATGGTACCCGTCCTGGGCTCCAACAAGCCGTGCCAGAAGGAACCGTGTTCCCTCGGAGGGGTGTATCAGGCGAATATTAACTTTGACAACTCTGAGTTCTACGGGTTCTCAGAGTATTGGTACTGCATGGAGGATGTGCTGAGAATGGGCGGGGTCTATGAGTACAACCAATTTGAAACTGCAGCAAAAGTAAGTGCGCTTTGATAGGGCTTGAGGAATGATTGGTTGTAGTGGTAGTAGTAGTAGATTTTATTGGATAACTTGTTTAGCACAGGACTTATCTTCCACAAGGTCCATCTGGGTATCCTGGTATACTGGGGTGTGCAGGTGGACCACTACACTGGGGTTTCCCCCTACTCTTATAAGAATAGTGCAGTGGGTTCTTAACGTGCAAAGGTGATGACTCTCCTCTACATGGGGCCTCCATTTAACGTCCTATCCGAGGGACAAAGTGTTTTCCACTTAACGTAGCCTGTGTCTATGTTTAGAAGTATGGCTAATAGGATGGTTGATTGAAGAGAATTTGTAGAGTAGTGATTGAATAACTGGATTAACAGTAGGTGAAATGTTGGTTTCAATTGCATGGACAGAATCATATTCAACTGGTTTAATTGTGATAACAATATTAGCGGCATGAGACATGGACTTGCTAGAAGGATAATGAATTAATGATCTCTATGATAATTGAATGATTAATAACGACATCTGTAGATGATCGGATGAATAACTGTTGTATTTGGAATGAATGAATAGTTGTTCTATGAAATAGTAAAGGAATCATTTGATAGATAAATAAATGAAGTAGTGGAGTTGAAGGAGCTGAGAGTAAAGAAAAATTCAAGACTAGACAATTACACGTGTCCAAGCCGGGGATAGGACTTTCACGGTAGCAGCATCCAAAGGGTGGAATAATCTCCCCATGTCCATCAGACAATCTGCCTTTATCGATATTTTTAAGAAGGCTCTGAAAACTCATCTCTTTACATGAATTCTCCTCTATGTTTAATTATTTAATTTAATCAATTGAATTTAATATTTTATATGGAATATCTAATTGTAGCCTTTAATTACTACATGTAATAAAGACCAATAATATTATTTGATGTTAGCGCTCTGAGCCTTATGGGAATGGCGCCCTAAATGTTCATTGTATTGTATTGTATTGTATTGTATTATAGTAATAACAAATTTAGCTAAAGATTTCTTATTATTCTGCGTGTTGACAATTCATGGACAATACATGTACCTTAGTTAATATTTCATTTCTTTTTTCTGTTTTCTGTTACTCTCTTCTGCAGAAATTTTGTTCCACAAGGTGGACATTATTACAAGAACATCATGAAAAAGGTCTTTATAGCAAAGCTGATGAACATAGATTAAAGTGAGTCAAACTTGTTTCTACCTTCTATTTGTAATTTATCTTATGAGCACAGACACTATTATAAAACCGCAGACTTAGGTATGCATGTTAATTTTTTCAAATGGTCCAGATTAGTGAAGTTTCATGCTGCCAATAAATGACAAAAAAATTTGCAAACTCACAAAGGTTTTCAGCCGTGAAAATGGCTCTCGTTAACAAATTGCATACATTTCTGTTTTTAGATTATTTAGCAGATCTACAGTATAGCATGTTGATTATTTAATGTATGTCATTTAAATATTTTGGGATGTACAATATAATAGTTTTGCATTTGAAAAATTACAATTGTACAGTCCATGCTGAATGTCGTAACAGACAAAGAGATAACAGAGTTCAGTTACTAGAATAAGTGCATTGTTGACAAATGACTTGCATAAAGAATACACTATAGTGCAATTTTAGGTCTGTTCAATGTCCTGGATGTGGAAAGATATGAAATGGAAATTTCATACTGTCCATTTTATATATATATATATATTTTCAATTTTTTTTCCTTCTTTTCGATGATAACCTTTTATAGATTCTGTAATTATTGGCATTTCACTTTCAAACCTCTTCCTTTTTCATTTCATTTGACAGATATCAATGCTTTAAATCAGCTTGGATAACAACAGTACTTCATAAAGGGTTCAAATTTCCAAAAGATTATCATTATTTACGCTCTGCCAGCCTTATACATGATAAAGAGGTCCAGTGGACGTTAGGTGCAATACTGTATAGAACAAGATTTTTACCTTTAAGGTGAGTAAACATTTTGTAGAACTTTAGAGATGTGGTTTAGAGAGGAAGTTCTTTCCATGGTAATTAAATTGTCTCCTTTCTGCCAATGTGCAGGGATCAATATTAGATACAAAAGGTTTATAAAAATCATGAAGCCATTTAGAATTTAATGCTTCAAAGAATATCTTTTTCTTTACAAGTAAGTATTGAAAATATAATATAGACAATATATTATGTGCAAAATCAGTATAACCTCATAGTTTTTTTTCTTTGCATGCCTTAAGGAAAAATATCTACGTTTATAGATCTATGATATTTTGACATAAGAATTTGTCAATAAGTGAACAAAGCAATAGTGTGTTTACATGAATAAAAGCAGATTATTTTAAGTGGAGGCATGTCTGCTTTGTAAATCATCTTAATACTTCATATACAGAATCGGCTCAGGAATGGGCTCATACTTTGTTGCTCATGTGTTTTATAGCACTTATAAAAAAAAATAGAACTGTGCATTTGGATATAATTGAGCAAAACATGACAGTGATTCTCAGACCTTTCACCCAACGCCCTTTGTCTCCAATCAATTAGCCTCTTAGGACATGGCCCACCCATATAGCTTTCACATAAGGCCTGTCTTCATCAGCTCGAGTTTGCCAAATAACCCACTATTTTCAGACTCTGAAAGTCTGGATATTATCCCGAAGCTCGAAATTGCGTCTTCACCAGACCAATAGCTCGGACGTCACAAATTAGCCGGCTATTTCCGAAATAGCAGGATATTTTGGAAACAAGACCAAGATTTCTCGGGATATTTTCTCGACCAAATAGCACGTTATTTGGTAAACTCGAGCTGATAAGGACAGGCCTTTTGATAATCACCAACTATAAAATCAACCACCTGTAAAATTGAAATTACTACTAGCATAATTGCCTGCCTATATGACGTTCCCCTGGACAACTACCATGCAGACAGTTGCTATACTGATACATATAATTACCTCCTTGATATCAACGACCTGAACATGAAAAAATATAATGGGCTTGATTACCTGCTCATATTATTTCCACTTGAACAATTTCTATCCAGACAATGACACCTTGACAAATAATGTAATTAATCACAAACCAGGTGAGGTGTAGTTATTTGTCCCTGGCAGGTGATTACATTAGGAATATGATTAGGCAGCGCTCAAAATACACGGGGGCGGTGGGCGATTCGCCCCCGTGAGCTCCATAATCGCCCCCGTCAGGTTGCTCACGGGGGCGATTGCAAAATTAAAAATCGCCCCCGTGGAATTATAAAATAAAGATTATCTTTTCTGACATAACTTTAACACAATATTGAGTATCAATTTTCAAACCTTAAACCAATCAAATGGAAATTAGATGGCGCTTTCTCTCCCATCTCTATGAGTATTACCGATACAAACAACGGAAGCTCGCAGTGCAGCTAGTGCGGCCGTCAGCAGTGGCTATACTGCGCCGGTAGTACTGGTGTGCACGCTGACGCCCAATATCTGCTGGAGACGATCGCGCAAGGACTGAAACATGGAGAAGTTTTTCGTTGTGAAAAGTGTGAATCCTCTGAAATCTGGTTATTCTAAAATATCAGCAAATAATGTGACTTGACCAGTAAATCAATATTGAGAAGAAGATCACCAAAGATGTTGCAGGGGCGGATCTAGGCGGTTTAGGGGGTTTAAAAGTCAATAACAGCTATAACAAGTAAATTTCTAAGAGGGAAAATGCTGACTTAACCCTATGTCAACTGGGGGGGGGGTCAATTTGACCCCCCCCTGTAGAAATTTCGCGACTACTCCGAAACCGCGGCAGATATAAAATTTTCCTTTCACGACTTTTTACTTTCGAGTCTTACGCATCTTTTAAAACAATTTTTTCGAAAATCGGACCTACGGTTACAAGGTCACATGACCTTTTGTCTTTGCATGTCAGCCCGAAAATCGCTCATTTTCATGATTTGTGTACAAAACATATGTAAAAGTCATTTTTCCTAAAAATAGATAAAACATTGGTTATTGAGTCTTGTTTAAAGTTTAGATGTTTGTTTTTGGGTCAAAATAGTTGAATTGTAGTTATAAATGAAATAAAACAACAAAAACAATAAAATACATAAGTTAAAAAAACAATGAAATACATAAGAAATTATCAAAACAAGAGATAACATAAGGAATAACCTGGCTCTTCCAATTTTTTGTGTTGTATTATTATTCCAAATGGTCTAATAAATATATGTAGTGAAAAAGAATACTTAAATATGAATAATCTATGATTTATGGGCAGAAATGTGAATTGTATGACCTTATTTGCATAAATTAGCATAAATATGCAAATGAGTGAATTTTTCAAAAATTTGAAATTACCATAGTATTCTTTACACTTCACTTGACATGCATGCAAATTTTCGCGGCGATCGGCGGTGAAACGGCCGAGATCTTAGGGGGGGGGTCAAATTGACCCCCCCCCAGTAAAAACCTGGTCTGAAATAGCCCAGTTAAGATAGGGTTAAATAAATGATAATGATAAAATACCAAGGAATTTAGGAGTTTCATGGGTAGCAATTCAATGGAAATTTGTATCAAAATAAGGGCCCCCGTCAGCACTAAAAGAGCCCCCCGTGAAAAGGCTCACGGGAATGTTTTTTTTTTTGGAAGAGCCCCCGTGGACAAAAAATTAATTTGAGCCCTGTGATTAGGTATATGTGCGTGTGGGGAATATGGGGGGGGGGGGGGGCAGAGGAGAGGGGAGATTACCTTAGGAATATTAAAAGGTATATGTGCATGTGAAGGAAGGGGGGGGGGAGATTACCTTAGGAATATGATTAGGTATGTGTGCGTGCAAAGGGAGGGGGGAGGGGAGATTACTTTAGGAATATGATTTGCGTGTGAGGGATGGGGGGGGGGGGGAGGATTACCTTAGGAATATGATTAGGTATGTGCATGTAAGTGATTGAAGAAGGGGGGGAGGGATTGGTTCAAGGATTGTGACAAGGATTGAACTCCTAGATCTAGATGGGTAGTTGATGAGGGAAGAGAGGGTCAGTCAGGTAGGCTGGGTGGCTAGGTACTATGAAAGAAAATGAGATTCATGCATCGATCATCATCATCTAGTGCCGCCCTTGGGAAGGGGTTGGCAGCTATGCACCTTCATTGCTTTCTGTCATGTACCCTTGTTCTAACCTCTCCGTAGTTGAGATCAGTCCATTTCTTGACATCATCAAACCAAGCGATAAGCTGTTTAGTGTCTACCCCTTTCTCGTTTACCCTCTACCATGCATCAATACCAATCCAAATGACATTGATGTGCTCACTCTTTCTTGTTCCCCTACAGAGAGATTCAGCAAGGTGCATTCCAGAAGTCCTACAAGCCACCCTGGATCCGAGTGGCCGCCCCGTGGCTCTCAAACCAGTACGTCCTGGTCGTCTGCTTCCTGGTCGTCATCGCCTTCATCTTCATGTACTCCCGCTGGCTGGGCAGGATGAGGTCGACGTCGACGCCGGGGTTGACCAGGGTACCCACCATGGCTTACTTCATGACGGAGGAAGGGCAGGTCCAGGACGGGGTCTACGACGGGGTCTACGAGATGGACGGTATCAATATGGGCTGAAAAAACAAACCCAGGAGATGACCTTCAATTTCCGGTGAGGTGGTGAATGTGTGAGTAGCCCAAGCAGAGTCTCTTGTGATATCATTTTTGAGAGGACAATTGCAGCTGAGCAGGAAGGTTAAATGATTACTGTATTCATGAGAGAAAATTAGGGGAAGTGAAAGGTGCGGGTAAAGTGAGAAGACGGAAGAGTCATTGGGACAGGATATTAATAGAGATATAGTCAAACCTGCTTTAGTGACCACCTGTTTACAAAGGCCACACATGTTGTTTCCCTTGAAAATGGTTTCTCATTGAATCATGTACTAAAGAAACCTGTCTACAAAGACCACTTATCTACTAAGAGGACTTTTTCTGTTTTCCCTTGGCTAGTTGCTACAGACAGGTTTTTACTGTATCATGAAAAAACTGTTGTTAAATTACCTGTCAGTGCAGAACCTGAGGGTTATCATCAGTATAGAGCATACTTGGTGCTTGTTTCATACAAGAGCAATAGACTGAGTAAGGAAAATGGACCTGGGATGAATTCTTGCTGATGAGGTTAATTTTTGTCCAACCGTCCAGAAAGGTTTGTTCCTCTCAGAGGCCCTCCTCCTAGGATGCCTACTAAAGGCCAGCTTACTCGAGATCTGGACCAAGGTCAACAAATACCAGCGCAGAATTCTGCAGGCCTGTCTTCATTGCAAAAGCTTTATATTTCCTGAACACAACCCAATACCAACCACAACCCAGATTCTGATCATAATGTATCAAAAAATAGATCGAGTTGTGGCAGCAGGTTATATCATTTGCTGTTGCAAGTTTGATGCTTTACATCAACTCTTGATCAGGCTTTCAGCCAGGATTAGAGAATTCAGGGTCAAACTGAAAAATTGGGCATCTTAAAATCTATAGAGCACCCATGAAGTGATGCTGATTAAAGGAAATGTAGGGCACATCCCTCTAGAAATAGGTGTCTTTTGGATGCTCAGACACCATCCTGGCTGAAAGCCTGCTCCAGATGTCTGTCTGCCTAAAGTCAGGATCGCGACTTAAGTCTAGATTTCACTTGAGTCTACAGAAGACTAGAATAAGTCCCAGAATAGAGCCATAATTTGTGATGTGTCTACCCAAACTCTATACTCTTCATTCTAGCATAATAAGGAAGGTTTACCAAAAATGGATTGTGAATGATTGTTAAGTTTTAATATAATACATGTACAAGTCTTATGGATTTAATAATGGTATATTGCAATTATCTCATGTTTTATGTTTCTGAATGATGCTTAAAAGTACAATTCAATATTAATTAGTTTAAATAGAAATATATTTTATTGCAATAATAGGAATGATCTACAGGCAGGCTGAATCATGAATTTGTCTACTATGTAGATTGGTAGCCCATAGTTTGGATTAGGAAATTAACATGTATCAGAAATATATGTCAAAATTGTGAATAAGATATAAACACGACATAACATCTTATAATGAGATAAATGATGAAAAGTTACAAGGAAATGGGAGGAATGGAAACTTACAAGATTATGTAATAAACATCCTGGGGACAAGGGACAGATATTAATGAAACAAGTGCATTCTTATCGGAAATCAATCAGAACTTGTTTATGAGAGAGTGATTTATGATGATGTCTTGACATTATGTGAATTATTTGCCTTTGAGCAATCTTCTTGTGCTTCCAGTGATTGCAACGCAGGTTACATGTAGCTTTTGTCACAAGTACTACACAAGTATATTATGAGATACACCAAGGAGCTCTTGCTTGGACAAATTCATAAATCATGATTATGTAATAATAATACAAACAATTATATATAGTACTTGTGACATAAAAGATTCAAAACGCTGTACACAAATCAAGATTAATTCAAGAAAAATCAATACTACTAACATAACTGAAGAAATTAACATTACATTGTAGGCATGGTATGGTAATGGAGTCAGGTAACATGACAAAAACTGAATCATTATAGGTAATGAGAAAGAAACTGATAAACATATAAGAACTAAATCTATTGGGATGAAAAGTACATTAATGGAATGGAGGGTATGGAATGAATAATTAACTTGGTAACTGTAAAGTTCACATCAAATCTGTCATTTTACTTCCTAAATTGTCTGATTTTAGCTTTGTACAATTTTAGACGTGGATTGCAAAGTATCTTTGACTTGGCCTCTTGTATTCTAATATTGGGAAAGACAGCCATGATACCACTCATAATCTCTTTGGTACATGTACTGTTTTTGTTTTATTTGGACAGCTGTGAGAGAGGAAGGAATGAAAAAGGGATGGGAGGTAGTTCGCAAGGTGGGTAAGATAATCATGTAAACAAGTTTGGTGGAGATTACTTCTAAAGATTAAAGAGAAGATTGAGTTCTGGGAAGAGGTGAACAATTATTTGTGATCGTTATCATTGTATTATGCAAGTGTAGAAGAACATCAGAAAAACAATGCTCCTGAAAAGCATGGCTCTTCAAATGCCTATATATTCTAAATATGGCATGTAACATCATAAAATCGGGACAGATTTTATGCCACATGTTCGTGTCGTCCCATATACATCTTTCTGTGTACATTGCTTGTAACTTTACCAAGAATGGGCCAAATTTCTCATCATTTTGATGATTCCAGAACCTTGCAACCTTTTATGACCAGAACTCAACTTTATCTTTAAGCGTTTCGTGGCCTCACCATCTCTTATCCACATGGAAAGAGCCCTCTAAGGAATCATGAAAATAATTTATAAGTATTTTTTGACGTTTCTATGACGCATGTGACATTGAGCTTGTGTGTATGAAGCCGTGAGTGAGCCTATGATTGTGTATTCTATACACTTGTAGGCCTATACCATTTATTACAAGCCCTGGTATCACCATCGTATTCCCTGTGCCCTGGGGGGTGTTTCACAAAGAGTAAGATCGACTTTAAGTTGGACTTAACTATGGCAGACCGTTCATGCCACTGTTTGCTCTCACCATATATTGGCATTTGTCTCTCAAGGGACGTGCAAATCATGGTCACAAATCTATAGAACATTTGACATTTGTTGATAATTCATTGATCATAATGGTGAGAGCATCTAGTGGCATGAATGATCTGCCATAGTTAAGCCCAACTTAAAGTCAATCTTAGTCTTTGTGAAACACTCCCCTGGTCATACAGCTAACCTATATAGTACATTCATGTATTGTGTATAGCGGAAGCCAAAATGCCATGTGGCATGTACGGTATGGTTTGGAATAAGTAATTTAAACAATCATGACAATTCGAGAAAATCAGCATACTAATGAGCATAGGAACTTTCAGACAATTCAGAATTCAATAATGAAATGAAAAAGGAAGAATGCACTCTTGAATTGTGCTACCTCTCACAATTTGTGGATGCAAAAACATGAATCATGCATATTTTCATTGAATTTTAAGTGGACATTAGAAGTCATTACATATGAATAATATGAAGTACCAGAGAAGTATAAATGAACTTCAGGCTTGTATTTCATGATAATTTATTGGACAGTCAGTATTAGTTGGAATTCTAAGCATCTAATAGCTCATGATATCTAGACCATGTTGTTTATCATCACTGAATATTATTTTGTAATTTCTTTCTCAATCATTTTCTGTAATTCTTAAGCTTTTGTAAGGACTTTTTGCTAATGCTAATTTTCTTATATGGTAGATTTCACCATTTACTAAAAGACCATGTAGTTTTCAATTGTTTTTAAATTGTATGTGCCACAGCATATTTCATTTCTGGTGTAAATGGATGGCTTTTTGTTCAACGTAGAAGAAGAAGCACGACATCTGTGGTGTTTTAAAAAAAATAGTATTCTATTTCCATTTTTTATTCAGCTTAAAATAAGTACAAGAAGGCAAACGATTCTTTACTCTAAGATAAGTGCAATCTCGTAGTCAATAAGCCATGTGACGTGACATCTGTATCCATCCAAGATCTTTTATGACATGCATTTGTGAAATTACATCAGTAGTATGTTTTCTGTTATAAAGAATGGAGTTGAGAATCATAGTTTATTCAATTGTTAAAAATCCTTGTATTTTGGCTTCAAAATTGTTTTCTCCTCTTTTAAAAACCCCCCACACAAACCTGACCTTATTTTTCTCACAGAAAACAGGGCTTCACATTACATCAGTAGTATGTTTTCTGTTATGAAGAATGGAGCTGAGAAATCATAGTTTGTTCAATTGTTAAAAATCCTTCTATTTTGGCTTCAAAACAGTTTTCCCTCTTTTTTTTTTACCACAAACCTTACCTTTATTTTTCTCACAGAAAAGAGGCCTTCACACCTTTTGAAAAGGGTCCAATATTGATCTTGTTATGGTCTATCTGTATGCATGAGCCCTATGAGAAATTTACAATTTGGTGGGTCTCTCGTAGTTTGAGCATGTAAATTAGCACATGAATAAATGCATTCCAAGTTCATATCTTTCTAATTATTGTCTATATTTATGACAATATGTAAATGATACATTAACATTGTTTGTGTTAAGATAATTACCTTGTAACATTAACTTCTTTTTCATTATTGGAGGCTTATTATGATAAATCATTCATTTTATTCTTTCAAATTGTAAGGCTATGTGCATTGAATATCTCTATCAAAATTCTCTTTTTATAATCAAACTCTAAATGAAGTTATTGCTGACATATTTTGCATTAATATTCATGTGTATGACTGAATAATCAAATGTATGCAATGTATACATTAATAAAATATTTTTATAGATACATTCTAACCTGAATTATAAAGTTTGTGTTATTTTTCCTGTTTCATTTTTCATCTCATCTTTCTCATTCTCACTGTCTATTTCTCATCTCTCTTTGTTTCTCTCTCTCTCTCTTCTTCTTCATCCTCTCTCTTCTTCTTCTTCTCTCTCCCTCCTTCCCCCTCTCTCCCCTCTCTCTTTTCTCTCCTCCTTCCTTTCCCCCTCTCTCTTTCCTCTCCTCCTTCCTCTCCCTCTTTGTTACAGTACCTTCTCTTAAATGTCATTTTGTATATATTTCATTTCTGAAAATTCTGTAGTGAAATGTACAGTCCTGGCACTTCAATAAAACCTTCAACACAAACATATTACGTGGTACTCCAATAAGTTTGGTGCAGCAACCAAATGATACTTTTATTTTTGCCATTAGGTCTCATGAATATTGAACTGGACATGAAATATATAGTGAAATATATATTATGTACACTTTGTTTATATTTATATAATAACATCTATATATAGCTTTATCACATATTTATAAGTTGAATCCAACTCTAGTAGTTTTGTACACTGTTGGGTCCTGAGCTTACTCTAGCAAAGAGTGTCTTTTTAAATGTTATTATATACATCATGGTATAAGATCAGATCAGTCACACACATTGAAAATACTATCTCCTTCACCCTACACTCATGAATTTCATAGCAAGAGGCATAATGTGTTAAATAATAATAATATAATAATAATACTCAGTTTTTATATAGCGCTTATTACAATCACTACGCGCTTCCAAACTTGTAGATTATTACCCTGGCTTTAGCTGTGCTGCCATTGCGGCGCTCTAGCATTTCAAAGAATTAATTCCTGCCAGGTACCCATTTCGTCACCTGGGTTGAGTGGGGCAAATGTAGATCAATGTCTTGCCAAAGGACATAAGTACCGCGGCTGGTCTCGAACCGCGGACCTTGCACACACATGATTTGGTTAACCCATAAATAAATGAATACAAATATCACGGAACGTAAATAAAAGCCATTTACAAATAATTAATGAGGGTTAAAAAAGTAGCTCCTTATCTGAGTGTGTGTTACATGATACAGAAACGTGAAGTGCACTGCGCTTGTGTTATTTAATTTTTCTGATGGTTGTTGAGATTTATCATGCATGTGTGTTGTGTGTACAAGGCTTTGATAAAAAAAGGTATGTTTCATTAAACTAAAATAATTCTTTTCCTCTTCTTTGAGGAGTGCAAGAGAGCCTGGACCTTTATGTTGCAGGCTACATACAATAGGAATGACCTACTTGTACCTGATTAAATGGCCACAGAATACTGTAACGCAATATATTTAGAAATTTGTTCACAGGCGAACAAATTCCAGATTTGAATTTTAAGAGTCGCAATGAATATTACTTTTTTCATATGACTGTTGCAGTTTAGGGTTACATAAAAATAATGATGATAATAACAGGAATAACAATAATACAATGTAATATCCGATTATTGAATGTAGAGCTCATACGTAAAATATTCAAGGCGCTCGACTAATGCCCAATCATCAGATCATCATTATGCCTCATGCAACCATCTAAATTACAGATGAACTAATTACTTTATGCATTCTCATTTCCAAAAAAAAAAACTCCAAATTACACAACTTTCACTACATCTAAAAGAAGCTTACAGAACATAAACTCTACATCAACATTAAACCTAACAATTACTATACTCAACAAATTTGAAATTTCAAAAAAATTACAAGAACCACAATATGTATAGATGACTGTCAGTGAATTTATACACATATTATTCAGAGTAAATTTAAACTAGTGTGCCACAAAATGAAACTCAAGACAATTTGTGAAAAGTACTTCGACATCACTTGAATACAGTTGTCAAGATAGTTAAAAGAAAATACAACAACACTGCACTTCAACTGAAAAATAGAGTCAGCAAGCCCAGTTCCGAGTCCATTTTGGCTACAGAATTTCCAAGTGGTATGGATTTCATTTCACGCGTTTCAAAGCTGAGGAACAGATACATCACCAGTTCACTTAGTCATATAATCCGACCATCGCTCACATACAGTGATACACAATCATAGCTAGACATGTACATACCAAATGTGGAACACTGCTTGCCACCAATACACCGATATCCATGTAAAACACCATATATAGTGCAGATGTGTATATGATTATACTGAACATTACATTAACATTTAACTGTCGTATGTAAATACTCAAAGCATGAAATACATTGAATGTCTGTCGTCTCACTTGTGACTCTCTCAATGTTTAAAGAGCAAAATTTATGAGTAACAAGCTAAAAATTATATCTGTCGAGAGAGCTTTTTTCTTCAACATTCCTAACAGTGAAAATGTATTTGCCAAAATTCTGGAACAATTATCCAAAAAAAAAATGAATTATGTTGTAGTTGTTGAAGATTTGGATGTACATCTATTATCGGCTCAATTATAGTCCCAATAAAAGCATTTCTGTGTAGGCTTGTGGAGATCCCAGACAGATTTCAAAATGCTGCTGGTACAATTGAAAAGCTAATTAATTCACAAAAAAGTTTTTTAAAAGAGCCTTTTACACATCTACAATATTTCACATTAGATTCAAGAGGATAAGAAATTGATTACAATTTAAAAAAGGATACACAACACTTAAAAAATACACATCAAATCACACCAAATCTACATGATTCACTTAACTCTGTAACATGGAGAGATACCCATTTCACCCCTATAGTTGTACACACTATTAACAGTTAAAGTAATCTGAAAGTTTAGCACCAATTGTATGTCTTTGATGGCGAAGAGGAACTATACACAATCACTGCCAGCAGTAATAAAGGAAATACTGAAATATTATAATGACACCACCAATAATCTACATCAATATGACTTCTTCTTTTGTTTTGAATTCAACTTTTACCTTACATGTACTTCTTAAAATGTTCAGCAATGACCAGTCAGGAAATAGGTGTTCTCTTTTAAACACCTTTTCTAGCTACAGCTTATTCAACCATTTGTTTTGTACATGTATATTGCTTTTCATTAATACTTTTTGTTACTCTATAAAAGCTAGTAAACACTTAGTTTCCTGAACTTGTTTAACCTTCCTATGAGAGGAATCTGAACAGATTAAGAACATTACATGTAGTCTGTAGACTTTTTTTTAATACAATTACCATCATAACAGATTTGTAATTATATTTACCCCCCTCCCCATTCAAAAAGGGGGGAAGGCTTCTCTAAAGTATTATAGTGTTTTTTCTATTACTCGAAAAGTTTGTTATCCTCTCTCTTAACTACAATGTTTAGGAAGGATATTCTGATTAAAAAAACACACTCTATATTCATAATCATACTCTCTCCTTCTCTTTTCTAAGGCACTAACTTTAACAAGAATATGATAGTATTTACTTTTATGTTTATTAGCAAGTTACATAATTAAGCATCATATATAAACTCCAATCAAATATTTAATATTCCTGACTACATAATATGGTATTTAAAGCTTTTTTACCAAAGATTTCATGGGCCGGGAGCACGATTATCATGGACCCTCATGAATGAGTAAACAAGAAATGTTTATATATATATATATATATGGACTTGATCAAATAACAGATTATCAACTCTCTAATCTATAGTCGCTACACAGGCAAAAATATCATCTTCAGAATTTCTATGCTGGCTCTCTTGTTATCAGGAGACTACACGCAAATTGAACTTGATCAAATCTTCTTTGGAGGGATTAGGGATAGAATATAATAACATAGGGTTTGTTAGTTACTAACTAAAACACAGGAAATAGTTAATATCATGTTAAGGGCAAAGCACTTTGAGCAGGGTAAGAAGCTCAGACTTTAAAGATAGTCATTTGTGCAGAGTATAAATAGTACACTCGACAGCCCAGCTTGATTTCAGAAGGGATAAGAAACACTATACACATGGTTCATGTTTCTCCCCCTTACATGATCCTATAGCCATCCTAAAATGCACTACAGGCATGTCCTTTCTACTAGTCACATCATGAACGAAAGGCGACAGACTTTAAAAAAACAGCACTTTGCCATAATTAAACACAAACATCAATCGTTTGATTCACACGCCATTTCACAGTACACTGTAGGCATGTCTTTTCTATATCAGCAGACAAATCATGACATGAACAGGGGCACAGCTTTGAGAAAATAACACTCTGCAATAATTAAACACAAACAACAAATTGAAGGCTAATCTTATTAAAAATCAAAGTGACATACCTTCTAAATATGGCAGGCATCTGTCATGTACAAAAAGCACACAATCTCTAACGAGATTTCCAATGAAAATTATCAAAACAAAACACGTTCTGTAGTTCTTGTACATTATCCTAAGCTGGAAAGTCCTCTGAATATGTTGGACACATCACTGAGTATGTATGTTGAATTTAAATCCTTTCTGTACATGATCATTACAGTCTCCATCTGATATAATGTGTACTTTCTAGTGTACTGTGTTTTTAATTCACAAGTTAATACTACAGGATATACACAAAGGGACGTATCTTAAAGCCGATAAATATTTCTCAACTGGTAAAGAAACAAATAAAACAGCAGCTCTATTCTTACATGAATAATTAGCGAACATCTAAACTATACTTTTAGGGATACTGAAAAAAATGGGATAAGATATTGACGAACTCTTGGTCACGGAAAAACATGAATATTAGAGACCATTTCTCCTGTTTGGGTTGAAATATTTAGCTTGTGTTCACAATTTATAACAAAACACTTCTGCTGCTCGACTCCTCAAACAAAACAAAGAAATTGTTTATGTAGGAAAAAAAAACTCTTCCATTAGTTCCATCAAAACAGTATCTTGTACAAGCCTCCTGGAAGGGTACAAGGGTCAAAGTTCAGGTGACCTTTGGTTTCAGATGTGAGAGTGGGATTCCCTTCGCCGTCTTCTCCAAGACGAAGAGGGGTCAAAGTTTGGGTCAAGGTTCAGGTGACCTTTGGCTTCAGATGTGAGAGTGGGATTCCCTTGGCCGTCTTCAAAGTTCAGGTCAAGGTTCAGGTGACCTTTGGTTTCAGATGTGATAGTGGGATTCCCTTGGCTGTCTTCTCCAAGACGGAGTTCACAAACTCGGATGTATGCCCGGACACCATGTGACCTATGAAGGCAGAAACATGGTTAAAATTATTGACATTCATTAGATGAAGTGTGGATGTGACCAAATATGGAGATCAAAATAAAGATTCTGGGAAACAGGCAAAGGGTCAAGGGAAGTGGTTTCAAACTTTAATCATCATTTTACTTCACGTTTCTTACTAATTTGAAACCACAATTTATTTTCTATTTTAATATCCGTTTTTTTTTTTTTTGGGGGGGGGGAGTAGAAATTTAAATAGAATGAGGAAGGATCACACAATTACGGTAAGGAGAAATAAGAACTGATACCGTGGATATAATACAATCAATTAAATATTTACAACAAGCCAGGCAGATTAAATGTCTCAAGATTCCACAGTAAATGAGGCTTTACCTTTTTACATGAAACAGTAATTTAGATGGATAGTTCTTCAAAAGCCTTCACTTATATAAAAATAATCATTGAAACCATACTTTTGCTTCTCAGCCTCTTTAATTTATAAGGCTTCCATACCGATTAAAATTGATCAAATATAGAAGGCGACTCTGTTTTTCAGTAATCACTCTTCAAAACCAGACTTTTGTTTCTCAAGTTCTTTCATTTATAAGGCTTCCATATACCATTTGACATTTAAAACGGAGAGGGATATTGAACATACCAAGTGAATTCTTGATGAGATGATCAAGCTTCGCTCCAAGGCTGAAATCCCATGATGCCTTGGGTCTCTCTAGACGACCAGTCATCTCTTTCCTCATGCTCCCCAGGACAAGCTTCAATTGCTCTGAAAACGGAAAAGGAACTCTCACTAAGTACATGTACTTGATATTAAACCTGATTTTAGACTTCTTTTACATAAGTGGGAATACATTTGTGTTACTACAATATCAATTTTGGTTTCAATATCACTTTACTAACACTCATGATAATCAACAAAAGGAAGTAAAACTTGTATAGATGATTAGATACTACCAAAAAAAAAGTATATAAAAGAGGCAAAAGCCCAGGTCATGTTTTATTACTCAACAATGCAGGGCTTATATATATACTCCATACTTTTCATGATGAAAAATGTGATACACAATGTACATAGATGTTTATTGACATGTTAATGATTTCATAATTATGTATGAAAACAAACTAAAATTAGAAAAGAAACCTGTATCATTTCATGAAATAAATAATATCATAATGAAATGGGGGGGGGGGGGAGAGTAATGTTTGTAAGATATGACAGCAATCAATATGTCATTCCTTACTTTGATTGAAAAAAGTATATTTATATATTCACTTTCCGTTTTCGGTGAATCCGTAAATCATTACATTATAGGGGAGGGGGAGAGGGAGGGGAGGGGAGGGGGGGGGGGGGGTGGAGAGGAAACAGAGAGAGGGGGAGATATGAAAGTGATCTCTTACTTGCTTCCTCAATGAGTCCCCAATGTTTGACCTTGTTTGCTTCGTGCTGTGCCTTCTTCTTTAGTCTGCATGCTCTGGAGTGACAGGAGGATGAGAGGTGGAAATGGGGTAATTACAAAGAGATATCTCACATTGCTTAAACTGTGATACTATATACCCACTTCACACTCTAAATATCAAGCAATTACAAAGATATATCTCACATTGCTTGTTCGGCTATGTAAAGAAACTATATATATAACCCACTTCACACTAGAAATATGAAGCAATGAAGTAGAGTTATTTCACATTGCTTGTTCTGCTATGTAAAGAAACTGTGATTCTACATTAACCCACTTCACACTAGAATTTGATATGAAGAAATAAAGTAACCAAGTAAATTAAATAGAAAATACTCACACAACTTAAATGGTTATCATTGAGAGTTCAATTATCCCTTTCCCACACAACATTAATATTTAGATCATGAGTGTAGGATTATAAGTTTTAATACTGAATAATAGGTGGAGATACATGTCAAACCAATCAAATAACATGATGGAAAAAGAATAAATGTAGAAACAGAATTCAAAATAATATAACTACGTATACATATATAAAGGCTTGCATCGAAACTGTGCAGAAGAAGTTTTTTAATCATTACATTTTTTTTTTACATATTTCACTCATGCAAAAAGTACAGTGGCCATAGATATTGCAGTGTGATACAAAAAAAGGGTCAATATTTATCGATACTGCCGTGCCACAGGAGATGACTGCATAATTTGACAAACATTGGCTTCCATGTCTTTATAATTCTTTCTCCCTCTCTCTCCCTCTCTTTTGATCGAACGCCATTTGTTTCTGTTTCTCTCTTGCTTTCATTTCCCTGATCGATAATTTAAGGGTAATTCCCATGCTAGTCTTATCCTGAATTTCATGTATTCATCATTTTTTGATAATTTCACCACTTCACATAAGACAGGGATCCTCTCTCTCATGGCTTTACCTGAGGAGGCACCAAGGAACTCTATCTCATGTCAGATCTTACCCTTGCCTGACTCTCTAACCTTGATCTGTCCCTCTACCTAACACATGTCATGTGAAAGAATAAGACAACAGGGGGGTGTTTCACAAAGATCCCAAGTCAAACTTAACTCTAATTTGGGCTTAATTATTATGGAGAGCCATTTGTAGCCTTAAATGAAATATATTCAAAAGCAAAAATCTAAGTATTTTAGACTTTCCATAAATTCCACATCAAGAACATGAAATATCCTTGATAATAGAAAATATGAGAGATTTGAATTAACATTTTATGCCTTTTAATTAAAATAACTTTTACAAAATATTTTCAAAGATGCTAATGGCTTTCCATAATTTTAAAGTCCAACTTAGAGATAAGTTCAACTTAGGATCTTTGTGAAACACCTCCCAGGAACAGGAATAAACTGTTTACCTTGATGCCAACTTGTTCTTCTCCCTTCTCGTCTGGTTCTTCTCATCGTTGGACGCTTCATTACCGGGACACAGCGAGCTGATCGTCAGATTGAGCTTGTTGAGCTCGTGGCCGATGTTCAGGAGCTTACGAGGGTTCGGGGTGAAGTCGTCGTACTCGCTGCGTCGCGTCTTGACCCTTCTGCGTCTGGTGGTCAAGGAACCAGAGGAGTGCTTCGTGCTCGTTGATGGTAACCCTTTAGTCATAGACAAAAAGAAGAAAAGATTCAAGAGTTAGACCCATGACAGCAAAAATCCTATTAAAACTAAGATATAATCAACATCAAAATTTTGTTGCTTATCTACATCAGACATTTTCTTGTACTGCGACCCACAACATACTTTAAGCAGTACAGACTAAACTGCATTAGCAACTATGAAGAAAGGTCACCTTTTTTTGTCTCCCTTGAATAGTGTGTCCCCTTGAAATTTTCAATACTAGGAACTGTTCTCTATTGAAAGACTTCCTGTCTATAGAGACTACTTTTGAAGCACATTGAGAGGTTGTAATACATAACACATTGTAGAAATATATAGCAAGAATATATATATATAGTTCCAAGGTAAATTAAGCCACATTTATTTTTAAAAAAGGAAAAATTTAGAACTTCATTTTTGACATACCGGGGTCATCCGAGATATCACTGCCATCATCAGGGATGTCATCATCATCTTCATCATCGGAATCATCGCTCACAAAGTCATCATGGTCTTCATTTTCACTGCCGAGACCCTCGTCATGGGAATCAAAGCCTGGATCACTGCTCATGTTAGTCCGAGGGGATTTACTCTGTAATAAACATGTTCAATAACATATTAAACATTTAGTAAGTTATTCTTCAAACAAAATGGTACCCCAGAACCAGGAGCCCTAAATTATATTGAGGTACAAGAATACACCAAAAATCTTAAAATAAGACATAATATAGCTATGTATATTTAACATCTTCTTCTTCCATTGGAGTACATCCCTCTTACAGAGTATTGAAGTACTTTGATGTCATCCTTTCAAGTTTGTTGGAAACAAGTTTGTATTTGAAGTATTATTCCTACATGTAATTAACTCTTTATATCAGTCAATGTTTCAAATGTGAGTTTGCAAGGCAAAAACACCCCCTCCCCTTATGAATAAATAAAATACAATAACTCGCTACAGAACTTCATGTGAAGAAAAAAAATCCCACATCACATGAAACAGCTCTTCATTCAAATTCTTATCAGGTTGGTACTAAACAAAGCGCTTAATTGGAGACATGATATTATATCAAGCAATATAGAAATCTAGAAAATCATCAATAATATATCTAATCAATGAGGTATTCACATCACATTTCTGGACATCTGCGATGGAACAGTACATGACTAACCATATAATTATTGACTTTATCCCCTTCATGTTATTCACATTTAACTTAATATCTGAAAAGTGTTTCAGTGTTTGAAGTCAAAATTATAAAGGTGAAACAAAACTTAACCTCTGAGTTACTTTTCTAACAATATAAAACACAAATATGATTTAATAAGCAAAGACATCACATGTTAATTTCCCACTTGTGCCAGCTGGCTTTCCAGCTCACCATTTTGTAAACACTACCAATTAAGCACATACTCACGTTTGATTATTTCAATAAATAAACACTATGAAAATAAAACTCATGCAGGCACATGGAGGTCAGAAATCAGCATGTTTGAGATTTCCTTTTCTCTCTCTCTTATTTACCTTTAGAGGAAATGTAAAAACCAATTAAACTTATGTCAATTTTAATTTTGAGAGAGAGAGACCACAAATTGGTCTGTAACAATTTATTTTGATGAAAACCACCATTTTTTTTTTACAGGTGCTTGACATCTGTGCTAACTGCAGTATGCTTCAGTAGAATACCAACGGGTCAATTTTCTTTTTAATAATAGAGGTAACGTAATTCATACATTTTTCTTCCATGAAGTGGAACATTTTAAGATGTTCACATACAAGAGACATATGCTACTTCTGTTTCCCCCTTCCCAAAATAAAACTCAAATAGCAAAGACTAAAAAGAAATCAATACTTTTGTTTCCAAACCCCATGATCTGCAACTTGAACACAAATATACATCCATGGTATTCTGTTCAAAGAATTGATTATCGTTCCACTCAAAGAAATGTGTCAGATGATTCTTGTCTTTGAACATGACTATATCTGGTTAGGATAGTAAGTAGATGTACCTACCGATTCTGATTTCATATCAGGTTCAGGCAGACTTAGAGTCCTGTGAGGGATATCTTTCTTCCTATTCCTCTTGATGTCGTGATCACCATACATGAATACCTTCAGATCCTTCCAGAGACTGTCCTGACTCGAATCTTCTGACGTGAGAGAGGGCAATGACATCATGTTCCTGGTCTTCTTCTGGACCACTGCACTAAGTTTCTTAGTCCTGACCTTGTGATTTGTCCTGGACTTGACTGTCCTTGCAACTGATTTAGGGGCCTGGGCCAACTTGACAGTTGGTGGGTGGTGCTGGGTTTTGGCTTTCAGTGTTGCATTCCTTCCAAGGAATCTTCTGTTGCCAAATGGGTTAGGAGTCCTGGCTAACAGTTCACTGCGAGACATCTCTTTGGTGGGGGACGGAATCGTTTCTCTGCTCCTGTAGCGCTTCCAGAATAACTCTGTGAAATCTATCTTGGAGGGATGCACTTTCCTGAGAGACAAAACAGACTTTTTTGCATCTGCAGGAACTATTAAGGTCTCATTATTTGTTCTGCCATTCTTTGGCATGAGAGGTCTCGTTGTCTTTGTTTTGGAGGATGTTTTGGAGGATTTCCTGGACAAGCCTGGTCTTGGGCTGCTCATTTTAGGTCCATCAGATGTCTTGGTCCTCTTTTCTACACTGGCCAACTCTACAGCCTCTGTCTTGACCCGTTTCCAGCTCTGCGGTGACAACGACATCTCCTGCTGGCCTAATGGCATCGTGGCTGTAGAAGACTGGACAGACAGGTCCTCTGCCTTCCTCTTTACAGCCATGTCATTATCAACAGACTGTGAATCCTCAAGGTTCAGTTCTGCCAGGGTCGGTGCAGAACAGAATGGACTGGCTTCAATCGGGAAAACCCCTTCCTGGTCGTCATCGCTCAAATCCCAGCTGAAGCACAAGCCGCTATCGTTGAGGGAGCCATCTAGGGACCCTGCCAGGAGGGGCGTCTCAGGCCAGCAATCGTCCACCACTGGACTACATCCCAGCTGTGCCATCTCCTCCGGGTTAGGAAACTCAAAGACATTGTCACTGAGGCTCAAACAGGCAGGTTTGGCCGGGGCCGGCTCCTGTTTAGTACTGGATGGGTTGTAATCCTGCTCATACATAAAGATATTCTGTGAAGCTGAGAGCAGGAGGGCGTTCGGAGACTGGAGGGCATGTTCAGGATTAGTCAAGTTGCTAAAAATGTCTGGCTGACCGTAGTCATTATACATCTCCATGGTTAAACTGAAGAAAGAACAAAAAAAAATAGAGAATATTAGCTGATTCAACACCTTGTATTCATATTCATTAATAATAATAATAATAATAATATAATAATAACAACATTTATAATGCATACATATCGACCACAAGGGATGCTCAAGCCGCCTAACAAGGTAGATACATTAAACATATGAAAGTACATGAAAAGTTACAAAGATCAAAAATAATTAAACATATATGTTTAATGATTTTAGTTTTTTTTAAACTTCTCATGTACAAATAACATAATTAAACAACGATGATTACATCAGATTCTGAAATACTATGTCATATGATAACTATACATCCTATTTAATTGTATTCATCATAACCAACTATTTCTTCATTTGACAACATTGCAGTTTTGAATAACAAATCATGATCGACGGAACATCATTGTATAAGAAATGAAGGGTCAAGACTTACATGTTCTCCACTTCCTCTGACAGTGCACTAGATGGTCCAGACCTCACATTGAAACTCTTCCCTCTAGCTTACACTTCAGCAAAGTTTGCCAATATGTGAACGGAGCTCTCTCCTTCCAGTTGATTCTGTGATTATTCCTTGAGCAAATACAGCGATATCTATACCTGCAAGAGAGAACAAGTCAATAGGGGATGAAAAGAGAACTTAGTTTTGTATAACTTTGATGTAATCAGTAGAGAACAATGTACATGTACATGCAAGTTTACAATGACAACAGTGTTCACTGTTCCATAACACGGTGAAGTTGATTGGGGGGGGGGGGTGGTGAGAAGGAAAATCCATTATTCACGAGGGTCCACATGCCCTAAAAAAAGAATAAAGTCAGGGCTTCCCTGGTTTGTATCGGCATGGCAACACAGTGATGAAGATACCACACAAAAAAAGCTTGGGAATGTCTAGTAATAATCTAATTGGTTGGCTGAAAAACAGATAAGACGTACGTACGTGATGTATATTAATATCTTTTTTTTCTCCATCTTTGTTCTCTAAACTTATTTCTTGATATATATGTCTTTCTTTCTCTCTTTCTCGTAATCTCTCCTTCTCCTGTCTTTGGCCTCTCTTCTTCTTCTCTCTCTCTCTCTCTCTCTCTCTCTCTCTATCTAGTATCTTGCATGCACCCCCTTCTCTCTTTGCTTTGAAAATGTTTTGTAATTAAAAACAAGATTACTGCAAATCATAACTCCCCATTCTGACACATAAACGCTCACATGTAGAGCTGAAATGTCATTTGTAAACTTTGCCCTCCTTCCATCAATTACTATATCTTTTGTGGGTCGATCACGGAACTAGAATTGAACACAACAAACTCACATGACTTCCAACTATTTTCCTCCCTAACAAAATTCTCTTCAAACCACAAACTTTTCAGCATAGAACCTACATCTACTGTCGTCAGCAATATTATTCACAACATATCAACACAAAAGGTAACAATAGGAACAAAACGAGTGCAAAGTCTGCATAAATACTGAAGGCACAACCTGTACCAGTCTGCATGAACAGACCCAAATTTGATACCTCATCCAAAATAAATTGCGTTTTGAGTGATTAAGCGCCTACGGTAACCCAAGTTCCTACTGATTATATCAACATACAGTAGGTCAAGGGTAGGTACAGCCTATGGGTAACAGTCTCCATAGTCTCTTCCACGTTGCTGAGTCACCCTAGCTCCAATATACATTACGACTGATAGAACAAGGGTCTGTGCATGCAAACTCAATATGTACACCTGTACCAGTGCATGAGGCAAGGTTGACACTTGACAGATAACCTAGTTTCTCCCATTAATTATGTTTGAACCAGTAACTGGGGTATAACAAAAGATCCAATGTTAGGTCATACCCATGAGTCAGTGAAAAAATAAACATTGTGAGTGGTATTTGGCATTGGATCAGGAAAAAGCTATTAAAAAAAAAAAAAGAGCTCATGTCAAAAAGGTATTTTAGAGATAACAAAATAACTGACATCACTGATACTGTGAATGTGAGACAATGTCACAAAGTACCGGTAGCATATCCAAAAATAGCCCCCTAAAAAACAAACTATTTCTTGACACTAACCTATTAAATTATAATGAAAAATACATGCACAAACAAAGAGCAATTAATTATTGAGTCTTTGAAATGTAAAACCAAGTGCAGAGTATGAATTCTTAAGAAATGTAGGTATTACATTTATTCTTTTCTCAGGAAAAGAGCAGCCGTGATTTACAAACTGGGGTGACCTACTTTCCCGGATTTCCAAGTACACAAGCTACTTGGCTTTATAGTCATTATACTAGAAGTAGATTGAAACAGGGTTGAACATTTTCCAGGACATTTCATTTGAGCTTCCTCACATGTCTGTACAGATGTATAGAGGGAGAGAGATAGAGAAATCTAGTGACAGTGACAGAGAGAGAGAGAGAGAGAGAGAGAGAGAGAGAGAGAGAGAAGGGGGAGTAGAGAGAATAAGATGAGAAGATATTGGCGGAGATACAGAGATCGGAGAGAGAGAGAGAGAGAGAGCGATATAGTGGGAGAGAGAGATATACATGTAGTGGGAGGGAGGGAGGGAGATTTAGGAATTAGAGGCAGAGGAAAGAGAGATTGAAAGCGAAGAAAGGACTCCATAAATACATAGAAAAGATACTATTAAAAAAAGTAGAGTTGAGATTCCTTTCATGTTAGAAAATTATAATCCAAATTATGTAAACTGTAAACAAGATAGAGTCTACAACTCTACATATATCCTACGTAAAGCAACGTGTATACTTCACTATTTTAGTATTGGTGTGGTGATCGATATATTTCATACTGTTAGAAAGGTAAAGATCTGTACAACTGTCCAGGTGAAATTGTAAATATGAATTTATGGAGGTGACAACTGCCAGCATACATTCTTTAGATATCAATTAAATCAATCAAACATACAAGATAAAAACAATCTGCATAATAATATGCATTTACATGTGCACCATGTATTGAGGAAAGCCGGGGAGGAAAGCCCATGCCCCACCTACAAACATGTAAAATTGCAGTACATGTAGATGTACACGTACAACACTGCAGTCAGCTCAGTAAAGATACAGAGCCATTCTTTATGTAAATTACACCCAAAACATAAACACTGCTGCTTTTTCCCAGGCCGGTCAACAAACTTTCTCCAATATAAACAAACCTGACTGCATACACACACCATATATACACACAGCATATAAACGCACAGTTAAGTCCATACACAGACCCTTGCATTGTATGCATGTGTAAAGCTGCCTTGACAGCAGGCAGCAACGAGCCAGCCAATGAGAGGCCTGCACTCCTTTCCACTGACCTAGTGAACTTCATTCCTATGCAAATGAGGGGGATTCACCATACATTGTGCAGGCAGGAGCTTTGTTTACAAACTGTTCTGCTGAAAAATGAATTTGAGGTAGATCAGTTCCCTGATGCTTTGGAAATGGGATTTCTTCTGGGAAATCGTCTAGATATCAATATTCATCTAATTGATCTCTGATTTTGATGTGTAGACATCCATTTCTTCATTTTCTATCAAAATTATGGATTATAAGGTCTGCTACATTATAGAAGTCTTTGAAAAAAGTTGCACTATAATATATAATATAGATCTATCTGTAAATTTAGTGTCAAGTGAAAATGATTTTCAGTCTCACATGCCTATATGTTTCCCTACCACCAACAAATATGCATGACAGTATGTCACAAATGGAAATCAATAGACTGCAAGGCCAATACCACTAGTTTACTGAAAAAACAAGAATAGACTCAACATTTGCATACAATGGGTACATTCATTCATAGTCCTCTACCCCCCCCCCCCCCCACCCCCCCCCCCCCCCCATCCCGAACACACACTCATAATGTCCTAAGGCCCTCTTTTGCTTCAAATTGAAACAGTTGTGTTTTGAGGTTTCCCTTTTTAAAAGCCTCTTTCTAAATCATTGATTTGAAGCATACCATATCAAATTCTTGCTTGTTCAAACAGAGTAATGGTGGTATGCTGTACATCTCTCTTTGTTTTTTTTTTTTTTTTCACTCCAGTCATTTAAAACAATCGATTGCCCGTTGCACACACAAAAGACTAAACTATGCCTGTGTACTTATACATGTACGTGGGAAAACAACATGCAAGAGGGATCAATGGTGCATGAATGCCCGAACTCCTCTCAGAATAACCCCTATCACAGGATGCATGCAAAAGAAGAAATGGTTTACATATGTACATTCCAAACATTTTTTTTCTCCAACTAAGTCATAAACCCAGCATTATTGGGTCACTTTATGGGTGTGGTAGAGATGAAGGACACGGCTATTTTTTTTTATAATAAAAATCCTGTATAAATACACCTACATGTAGCTTTACAAAGCATTGATATGACAAAATCCAGGTAACGTTAGTTCCCAGAAACTAACAAAACCTCGCCCTACAATAAAGAAAAGTTGCTATGTCATGACAAGAAGGTCACCGAGTCTTGCATTCCCACACTCGCTGTCAGGCTGTCAGCTGTATGTATACCAAATGGCTCTACTCTACTGAACCCGTAACCCTGGTTTGACAGACAAACACAATGGAAAGCAACCCTAGGAGGCCGATCTTTAGTCACAACTCCACCCAGCTGAGCTATTCATTCTATTGTTGTACATCACCGTGCGGCATTGAAAGTCTGCAGTATTTGGGGTACACAGATCTCGGTTACTGGGAAACACCCTCATAGCTAGGCCTTGCCGCAAACCAGGTATCGTCCACTCCAGCACAGAGACAATTGTCAACGTTTAATCCGTGCCTGCTTACAAGGACACCTTCTAGGCGAAACTTTAAAAACATGTACCTGTCCAAGACCAAGGGACATGTTACTAGTTACTACCCTGTATTATTGAACGCAAAAAAAAAAAAAAAAAAATCATCTGTATAACCACCTCTCACCATCCTGTCTTTGCTCCATTTTAGCTATTGATATGGATTGATGCAATCACTAACTTACTCCTACATGTATCTCTTAAGTGCAGAGTTGCGTTTGATATTCAGCTCCCATCAACTTGAATTAATCGCAAATTCAATATCGATGAGTCCCAAGTATTCAATATAGTCTGGACAACAGCCTGTGCATACAAGTAAAGACATCTCCCTCACTATATCTATGACATTTACATTAGACAGTTTTAACCTTGGATAAGAATTCAAATTTACATGTACTTAAGATACTCAATCAAGGCACTCAAGATATATCATTATGTATGAATTTGAATAATTACCTCTGCATGTCAATGACATGTCTAGGACACAAGCTCTATTCTCTGGCTACAGGTATACAGTTTTATCACCAACATTAAACCCCAAAGAAATCTTTGTTCATTTTAATGGAAATGCTGGTTTAATAAGATAATATGAATTATGCAACAACCTGGCATTTCCCATTCCCATCTTAATATGTGCAGGTATATACTGAGCAGCAGTATAGATATATACATGTATGTTTTGGTACAGTCGTAAACATGTACGCAAGTCATAACAGCTGCTATGACCTTTACAAGGCAACAATCCTGGTTGGGTACAGGTACAGTATACATTAAAAGACTTCGGAATCTATTTCAGTTCATGGTTCTTATATAGCAAAGATATTAGCTATAGGTCAGTTTGCTCAGTTGTAATATAATTTGAAAGGCTTTTAAATTGTCTTAATATAGGGACAGATTGTAGGCCTATATACAAATGTATTTTAGCCAAGGTCCAAGTGTTCAGCATATACATGTACATGTATGTAAACCTGCCACCTACAAACCTGTATAAGTGTATGTCACATACATCGTTATAGGCTATGTCATATACGTCACTGACTCACTGTATGATGGTGGCATGACATGAAGTAAACAGTTCCACACTAACCTTTACAGAAGGGGCACATTTAAAGGAAACTTTAGAAATTTATGTTAGCCAATGTTTTTGAAATTTTCTAGATTGATTGAAAGATTAATCTTTGTTCTCACACCTAGTCCACCTGGTAAAACCTGACGGCCTGTGTCCCCCTTAAAGACTACATAAACCCAAAGTCAATCTCAATGACAGCTGAATGTCATTCAATACATCAAGGCTAAACATATTACTCAGATTTGAAAAGAAGACTATATGGGCCCCAGCCAATAAGGGGCAGTGGGGCACATTACATGTATATAACGAATCAAAATGTAGGCCTATGACTACCATCACCCATTTAGGTGGCTAATGGAAAATTTAATGACATTAGCAAGCTTACATTTATTCTACATGTATTCTGTATAATATCAGCAGGGTACTGATCGCTTCTTTATTATTATTAGAAAATAGATGTACGTACAACGTACACAGCACTCCATGTACATGATCTACGCTCAATGAAAGTTTACACTGTATTAAAAGTGACAGTATTTCACGAATGACAATGATTTTACAGGCAAGTTTTTTCATCTACATTTATTTTTACACATCTCCATTTACCGGTATTGGCCTATATGATTCAATACCCCACAATCCTAAAAATAGGAGTTTGCCATATAACTAAAACATACCACTGCATGCCTACAAGCCCACACAGTGATCATTCATGCCAAGGAAATTTCACATGTAGGCCTACACCTACAGGTATCTACACAAAATGGGGTCAAGGTCAACTTGACCTGCTGTAAATTGAATGACCCAAATTCTAAAACACTAGCTCCAGGACACCCATACATGTTTGTTGATGTGGAGCGCCCTTATGGCTATAACACTGTTCCAACACAAGTAGGAATGCAGTTTTGGGGGTATAATTATTTAAAATAAGATATAAGAAACTTTCTTTGTATCTAGCACAACTGCATTTTGATGTAATGTTTCTATATGCTTCCAATAAAAGATCAGACAACATACCCTAGATTTAGCTCCAGCAGCCATTATCAGCACAAAGTGTATAGTTTTGAGGAATAAATCATGCCAGATTGACACCTGGGTGGAGAGTGTCAACTGTGGATAAAATGCCTTGTTTAAAAATGACATTCACTACATGTAGCAGAATTAGTATCCACTGGGCAGATATCCATAATACAAAAAAGACCTGTATAGTTAACATGTGACTTTATAACAATTAACACTTGTTTGGAGCTAGATTCAAAGGATATTGCATCTGTAAATAATGACACTTAATGTCCCTCTTGCTCCAAGCAGACAATAATATTCCACTCATAACACAGGTAAAGGTCATCCACCACAGCCTTTTATCAAACAGTATCAGGCCCCCAGGCATGTATGAATCAGATTAACTAGCTTCTCTAGCTCTATGCATGAGCCTGGCAGGACTATTACTGATCTGACCAAGTGATAGCTGAGTCATCAAATCATAACAAGACACTGGTTTCCTGGACAAGGGACCATACCACAACAAATATGGGGTGCTCGAAAATAACAATCATGCAGAGCCGGAGTGACTGTCTGAGTATGTACTGTACATGTATGTACATGTACATGTTTGTTCACTTACATGTACATGTACATGGACACATAAACATGTCAAGTCCATTGTGTATACCGTAGCATGCATTATATTGACATGTACAATCAGCATGATTACACAAAACATCAACCAATTCATGTAGTCCCGAGTGCACGCCAACATATTTTCAGATATAGAAACTCTATGATTTATTAAAAAAAATAGAACTTTAAACATCAATAATTGTTAACATGCACAGGTACATGTAAGATTATACACATGTAAGTGCACTGTACACATCTTTTTCAGTGCCCTACTGTATAGGGTCAGCACATACAAGTACATGCACATGTACCTGTACCTTTCTCTCGCTTTTATTAAATATGAAACAATTAAACATTATGTTGTAGTGATCTGCATATATATATACGATGATGTTGTACGGTAGAACTGGATATTATAGCAAATTTGCAACCACCTTCAAGAGTTTAACAATACCAATACATGTACATGTACATGTATAACAGTATACAGCAAGGTCCTTGGAAGTTGGACCCCATCCCCCTAAATGGTGTGAAGTCCAAGTATTAATGGCTGTCTTTCAAAAAATTCAATAACAAATTATCTTCCAAGTTGATTATACATGTAATGAATAATAACAATCCACAGGGGGATGTTTGCCCAGGCATGCAAACAAACAGAGAATGTAAATAGGATCCTACTTAAAAGGTCATCACCCTAGCAAGGCTGGCCAGGAAAGCCTTGAATGTGAAGGTCGTATTGTGTTTTTGGCTCCCTGCCACCTGTCGCATAAGATAGGCCAAAAAGAATTTTGAAGATGACAGTTCTCATGATAACCTTTAAAGGGAGTGTAGGGTGGCCGGTGGGTGCACTCTCCCCCAAAAGCTAACAAATTTATATGTAAAATGTAATGGATTTTAGTATATATCCTGTTGCAAAAAGCAAAAGTTCATGTTCATGTAATGTAAAGGCCCTAAATCACCTCTAGCTCTTGGGGTCTCAAACAAAATACTAGATGAATACAAATAATTTTATTGACCCAACATGTATGACCTTCCTCTGAATTCACAATTGATGTAATACTTTATCAAAAAGAAAAACCTGTATCAGAATCAGCCCACACAGTTCACCCATCCTGTTTGTGAGAGCCTTGAATTCATGTCTGAACCTGTTCTTTTTTTTTACAGTTCACATGAAGCCAACACCCTGGAGGCTTGAGCCAAACCCTAGCTTTCTGATGCAGACCGATAGTGACATTTTAATTCAAGAAGGGGTCTTATTCATCAAGCAGATAAAGTTAAACCTGGCTTAAACTAAGTCCAATTATAAACCGTGCTATATACTTGTACAACCTCCATCTCCACATGTACTGTACTTCGAGAACAAATTGAATTTGATTTCATTTAGTCTTCAAACGAAAATGAGATTGATTTCACGATGACATGAATTTAGTTTATTCCCTCATTTACAAAACAAAAAAGGAAAATGATCATTTTATAATCTTATGGTCCACACTTACAATGTACATGTTTTTGATGGTCAATGGACTTTAATACTAGACACTCAAGGTTGTGGTTATGAATAACATTTTGCATGCAGTTCTTGAACTGACTCTTATCAAGTACATGTACATGTATTTAGGGCTACTTGGTATGTTGTGGACAAAATGAAAAGGAGGTCACTGCTGTTTGACCTCTTTTAACCATGAATTTGTATATTGATCTTGGCAGTTCACCAGAAATGCTCCAAACGTTCTCTTCCTCCATCCCTCTCTCTCTCTCTCTCTCTCTCTCTCTCTCTCTTCTCTTCCTGAATCCAACTCATCACTCCTGTTATCTCCTCTTTGTTTTTCTATCTCTTAAACTCATATTCCATTGTTGTTTTTCAACTGAACCCAGAATTTCTATTGTTTTGTTTTTCTATTCTCTTATCACTCCATACAAAAATTCAGAATTAAACTGACAATAAAGCCCCGTGGCTATATGTTGTGTACAATGTCTCCTTCAAAGTTTAACTTTGAATAAGTCTAACATGTTTAAGATTCAGTGTCAAAGTCAAACACCTGAGGATTTAGACAGCAATAACCATCTGATTTGGGTCATTTCTTTAATAAAACTGACATTTGTTGTCATTCCCCAATACAGATGGCAACCCAGAGATCTCGTACCGTGGGGATGGCTATGTACATATTTTCGTCCACGACATTTTCTCCCCGATTTTCTTTATTTAGATCTAATTTTCTGATTTCTAAATCAGATGTAAATTAGGTCGGTATGTCATTTGTCCTAATTACAGTTATCAAAATTTGATAACTTAATATTAAATACGTAATTTACGGACTTACTTATATGAATTATCCAATTTGTATCTCAGATCCGCGAAGCAGTACGTTCATGCATTCAAAATATTACCCGGCGGCCGATATATTTCCGGGTCCACCTACCAAAACATAGCCAAATGGCCAATCAGAGCACTCGTTTCGTGGGAGTTCGTTGGTTAAGCTGGGCCGACTCGTAGCGTAGCTACGGTAGCTATTGGACGTTCGAAAAGAAAAAATGAATATTCATCAACTAAAACCAAGACGGATAATGTTGACGACGAGACTTTCTCGGATTAATCATTCATTTAGGATCTAAATGAGCAAGCTATCGTAAGTCAAATAAGCTATATAGATCTATATGTTATTTTTAATTTGTGTTGTAATTGCAGCAGTTACATGTATGAGGATGTAAAGAGTGAAAATCTCGTTGCATATCTCATTCATCGCGGTCCGGTCGAACCGAACCATTTGTTCCGTACAGTCCCTCACAGAAAGAGGTCCCCAGACTTCAGTCTCTATAATCGGAGGTCTAGTGGAGCCAGACGTAGTCTCAGTGGAACAACCGACGATTAGAGAGACTGAAGCTTTCGGTCTACTGAGGATTATGCTTTTAATTTCTCCTTCATCTTTCCATGATTTGTTCACCATTGACCTCGGTCTTCTTGGCCTAATTTCACGATACATTAATAAGTATATCCATCATTCCCACCCCCTCCCCCCATTGTTATTGTTTACTCCAGCTCCATAACCATAACATGATAAGCACAAATTGTGATATCAAAGTTATAACATCTCTTCCTCTTACAAAAAAAAAGTATTCCCAAATTAGTTTGTCGCATATAAAAAGATATATATAATATTTACTTTTTACCTCGCACAGCTCAGTTTTAATCAGCAGATCAATTTAAATTAGTTCTCCAGGTACCAGCAGTACACTCCAGTACAGTAGTCAGTTCAATTCAGCTGTGCAGTGGATATTTCCGCTCTCGAATTTCCCTTACAGTCAGCTCAGCAGCTGGGTTTCAAACCACCTTGTATTTCTTACAATATTCCACTCAATTTACGGACAACTGACGGTAGAAAACCAGAACAAACTATGGAACAGTAGATACACTATCGACTCATGAGATATTCCACGTTGAAATGTTTAAAAAACATCGATAAAATTCGCATTTTCTATCCGAGATTTCTTTCTAGCTTCTCAGCAGCTCAGCAGGTCGAGATATTGTTTTGGATCTGTCAGCTACTTCTCAAGGCTGTACCAGGAAACAACAGCAACCGAGGTTGACCAATCAAACCTCGTCTCTCTGGGGGCTCGCCCGTTAAGGGCCGCCTACTTATTCAATGTAAATTTTCTGTTCAGTTGGGAGAATTTGCATCAAAACAAAACTTTAGCACATTGTACACATTAGGATCATCAGTTTAACAAAATATCCTCTGGACATCTTATAAATATGATTATATTTTTTCTTTATTTATCAATATTAATTCACAAAATGTTACATTTATATGGTAAAAGTGAAAATAAATGTGTGTGATGATGTAATTCGTGTATGAGCTGCGAACCAGCTAGAACCAGACTGCTTGCATCATCAAAGTCACATGGGGTGACGTCAATGCGATCCGTGGAAAAATCCAAAGGGAAATCGATTGTTGGCAGGGAGCCAATCTATGCGGGGGTAGCAGAGCAAGTTGGCAAAAGGGTCGACTGAACCTGAATAATAAGGTCTCCCTGAATTGTGTAGGGTTATGACCTGAATTTCCTGAAATACATGTATTTCTTTTAAATTCCGTCTTACTGTTCATGTAATTTTATGTAGACATCAACGAAAGGAACAAGAACATCACATGGGGTTCTGTTGACAATGACCACATTCATATTGAATGTTGAAATAACAAATATAATAATTGGGTCCATAATTATATAGACCCTCTAGATGAATTATTATTATTATTATTTCTATTATGTTTAAAAAGAAATACTAATAGAAGAAAGAAAGGGAGATTCGAAGACAAAATATTACTGTTATCGTTAATTACAATGATCACCTCCCTCGATCTCCTCGATTTAATTTTGCTCTCACGCATTAGGCATTCACACAAAGACCCGTGCCAGCCCCACCCCCCCCTGACAAAAGTGCCCACAGACCAATATTTGCCTGTGAGCATGGACATACTGATCTCCATGTTTCAATGAGGAAGAGTTTCTGTCCCTATTGCTCATTTTTTTTTTTTTGATAATTTTTTTGTAAAAATGAATTTATTGATATATGCTTTTGAACAAATTAAACAATCATATACAATCAATTGAAATAACATCGTAGCATCCTTATATAATTCAAATATGTTTCATTTTCTTGAACAGCCATGTTTTTTAAAAATGCATAGATTTTGTTGTTACAATACTTTTCGATCTGTAAACTGTTATGAATTAATCTTTTGAAAATACAAAGAATATATAGTAAAGACTTCATAAAACATAACTTTGCGATTTTCTGCGAGCATAATTGCTAGATAAACTGCGTATTTTGCATACATGATACTTTTGAACATTTTGTTTTTCAAGTTATAACCTTTAATTAAAATGAATTTGTAGAAAGAAAAACAAATCAACATTGTAAAGTTTTCGAACTATGTCTCCAAATCTTAACCAATACAATCTTGTGTGTTTGTCGTGTAACTCATCATAAGAACATTCGGGATTGTTACATCATTTCCATTTGAATAAACCCTATTTGGTATTAAATTCTTTAAAAAAATGTTGTTTTAGCTGTAAAGGTGATCTGTGTTTTAACAAGCTGTGCTTTTTAACAGACCACCTCTTTTTCCACATTTTTTAAAGTCTTTATAACTGTTACATTGTTAATGTATTTATGCTAGTTGACGATGAACTTGTTACTACTGTTCCGGAATGAATTGTTTTTTATGCAAGTGGAAATAAATAAATAAATAAATCTTGAAATCTTGAATCTTAACAACTTAAACTTAAATTCTGTCATTCTGTTTTCTTTTATAGCTTGTAAATCAAATGACCATATGATTTTCCAGTCATTTTGTTCTGTACTATTTAATATATCCTCTCATTTATCTTCAATTTGAGGTCTAACAATTGAATGAATAGAAATCGTAGAGTAAAAAAACTTCGATTTTCGTTTAGTGTTAACATTCATTAAAGCTTTCTTCATAACAGCTTCATTTTTTCCTTCATCGCATCATATACCTGTCTAAATATGGAATTGAATTTACCATGATGTAATATTCTTGAAACAAAGAAGCATTTTTTTTCATAAATCTTTCTTCAATATCTTTCAAAATAAATCTTCAGTCTTTTACGATATCATTAATTTTCAAAACGCCTACATCAAAACTTTCTTTGATAAATAATACTTTTGGATATGATCTTTTATATTTTAGGTAAACCATGTCTTCACTTTTAACATCAATATATTGTAAATCAATTGTTGAATTACTTTCTACTGCCTCTTTAAAGTCAAACCAAGTATATACCATCTTCTTTTAATATTGGGGAATTTTGATATACTCGAAACAAAACTTCATATCATCTGGCTCCTAATGGTTAGGAGCCTGAGCATATAACACCAAGTTCCTATAGGAAATATATTTATTCAGATGGTCATATCTCAGCCAATACTTAACATATTCAATTGGTTTTTCGACATTATTTTGTATGCTCTTTCGGAAAATGAAGAAAAAATTGAGAAATTCTCAAAATAGATTTCTAATATTCTGCTTCCTCAGAAGAGAAGATTAGGGTTACATTTATAGATTTAGGTTCAGGGTTGAAGTTCAAAATTTGATTTGTGTTATAAATTGACCGCAGTGCAGATGTTGCCATTGTGTTTTAGGTTAGGGTTAGGGTAAGGTATAGCATTGAGTTCAAGGGTGATGCTAGAAATTCAGTAACCAAAAGTGTTAAAAGTATAGGATATACATTTATATACATTTTCTTCATGTTCAGTATAGTTTTTTCTTATATTCTGCTCCCTCAGAAGAGAAGATTAGGGTTACATTTATAGATTTAGGTTCAGGGTTGAAGTTCAAAATTTGATTTGTGTTATAAATTGACCGCAGTGCAGATGTTGCCATTGTGTTTTAGGTTAGGGTTAGGGTAAGGTATAGCATTGAGTTCAAGGGTGATGCTAAAAATTCAGTAACCAAAAGTGTTAAAAGTATAGGAGCATGTTTTATATCATTCCTCTAACACACAACATTCGTTCACTGGACTCACGTTTTTGAATAAAAAGATGATACAGGATGAAAAGAACATGACTAGCAGAATTTTCATTTATTCAGTACTTTGATGTATTCAAAATACTATATTCTATGAGCTAAGGGCAAGACAATTATGAAACAAATCTAAGTAATATCTTGGCCTAGTAATATCCTAGCACATAATCGAATTTTAGTTCTACCTTATTTAAATAATACTGTTATCTAACAGTTTTAAACATGTTAGCAGTATAAGGCTTTGGCTACTCTATAGTTTCTGAAGTCTAAGGCACAATACCTTTGCATAAAAACGAAAATTGAAATGGAATTAAAGTTTAGAATGTGTCTTTGTTTTCAACCATTTATAGATCGTTTTGGAATGAACTACCACATCAGAAACCATCTTACATAACAAATACACTAACCTACAATAATTTGGGTACATACATACATTTTGCAATATTATTGAGATGAAAATCATACAACTATGTTTTATAAATCTAAGGAATAGATGATTCTAATGATCTTAAAACCTAGGGTTATAACACAAATAATAAGTAAATATAAACATATTTATTTGTTTTGATACCTCGTTATTAACTGCATGATATCTTATAAATAATAAACTTAAGGAAAAGCCTACCCTGATTAACTTGGTTTTGATAAAAAGAAAAAGAAGAGAAACAAATTAGTGAAAGTTTGAGGAAAACCTGATTAACAATAAAAATTAAGAAAAATGTGAATTTTTGAAAATTTCATTAGTGAAATACACAATTCGGAAACACTGCGAGCACCTCTAAAATTTGCTTTGTACAGAAAGTTTCATTAACTTTCATTTTCTTAGTTGCAAATGACGGAATAGGTTTGTTTCATGCAGGGATTGAATAAAAACATATTGCAATAATTATATTTAGGGTGAATGCATGATTGAACATTTTCTTGAGATTTTTCAGTCAAGGGAAAATGGGAGGGTAGCTCGCAACAAACACCACAGAGTTGCCAGTTTGTGTTTGATTGATTGCACCTTCAAAAATTAATAACTTTCTTATTGTTGATCGTTTTTTGCTTAAAATTTCACTAACCTGTTTCTCTCATTTTTCTGCTTGTATTATTAAAACCAACTAAATATCAGGGTGGACTTTTAAATTCATTCAATTTGTATTTGATCCTATGTCCTATGAATTCTAGTCATTTCAGTTGCTATCACTGAAATATAATATTAAATGTTTTATTCAATAAACTTTGTATCAAAAGCCCCTGATTCATTTTTACATACAAAATGATGTTTCTGGAAGTTTTAAGCAATGATGTAATAAATTCAGCAATTGTATGCATTTCTAATTCTCAAAATTTCTCAGTAAGGAATGTTTAGTTACCCCAAAAATGAGAACATTGAGGAATTTATATTACAGACTACATCATATTCTATTCAGCCCAAAAGGCAGTGTAAGAACAAAAACAAAACTTGCTGGCTGGTGTACAAGTTTGTGTTTCTTTTTTTCTTTCTGACTGAATAAGAAATTCTATGTAGGAGAATCAAATTCTTTTGAGGCTTAACCCTATGTAGCCTGGGCTATTTTGAAACTGCATAGTTTCCCGGGCTAGAAAGGGTTAACCCACAATACATAAACACTCAAAAATTGTTGTAAACCAATATTCCACCTGCTGAATGGAACTCCCTGATAAAACTAAAGTTTTACCTCATTTAGGATTGGACAAAGAGGGCAGCATTGCATAAAGTCAATTAGGACTCTTACAGTAATTGCAAATGTGAAGTTTTGTGTATTAAAGGTAATACAAAGTTTTGGGAGATTTTGAAAATTGGGTGGATAGTGAATCTTTACAATTTTGATATATTTGGATGCCCCTGTGGATGTATTATAAGCACTAAAAAAATTAGCCCCTCAAACACTTCTGTTTTCGAGAAAAATTGAATATAAAAATTTACCGGTGCTCCCGGTAAATTTTGATAAATTTTAAATAGCGCCTATGGCCGTACAATGGTAGATGCGACCATGAAAATCTCAGAATATGTAGTTGTGATATATAATTTCCAAACGGGAATAGCTAATCGGTCGATTTTAGTCAAGAAACATTGTTTCATAGATAAATTAATATCTTGACCTTGAGAGTTGAGAGGGAGCTATACAACATAAAGAGTTTATTATTTATAATTTCATAACTTAAGACTCGATTTCAACCGGGACAACGATCAATGAATATTGTAGGAACGCATATGCTTCCAATATGTTAATTTGAACCAAATTCATGACCCCATACCAAAACTTTGTAATACCTTTAAGCAATCTCTTACATATCCCCCATCTGTCTTATAGCATATATATATACATGTACAATGGAAGACCAAGGAATGACTTATATATTGGCACAATAATATGAAAGAGAAGACTCTGATGACATACAATATACATTTTCCAAAGCAGAAAACAGTTGTAAAATTCCCAACACATGCTATGAATGAGTTACACATGTAACAGTTATAACACAGTTTCAAACTGTCATATCACACACTTAAATCTAATTTCCAATATTTCTATAATACACTTGTTATCTTGCTGAATTGCATATACTAAAACAAAATTCTTTAATGTAATACTATGATGAATCAAATGAGGTATTTACATATATTCAAGTTTATCTTTTTGAGTGAAATGACATGATCAATAATTTGATTCAGAAGTATATGAAAGTCGATGTATGCATATCCATATCAATTTGTTGTATCAGTTCATTCAAATTCTTGATAATTCTCAATAATTGCATTATCATTCATTGCCAAGAGAAATGATGAATTGAGGCTGCCAAACTGGTACCCGTCAGTATTCCAAGCATACAATAATTATACACTGAGTATATGACTATAAGAAAGACGGTATCTTGAAATGATGTGTAACATCAACCCATGACTTGAAATTAAGCCATTAGAACCTACAACTGTGTGCCATGTTGCCACTCACTCACAAGAAGAAACTTACTAGTAACTACACATTATCTGGAAAGACTCTTTCAACAGAAATGTAATGTTTTTCATTACATAGTCTACAGGAGCCAGAAGGGCATTGATTCTATCTTAAAGCGCCATTGCACTAATCATAGCTACTTGCGCCCTCTTCAAAGCAAAAAATGCCTAATCAGTGACCATTGGTCCCCCATGATCCCCTTTTTCTTATGTTAATTGAGAGCTGACTTTATGAGATAACCACCTGTCAGTGACCTTGCAGGGAGGTCTAATCCCCCTGGCCAAACTAGTACAGACGGGCTGAAAGTGTATGGGTCAACACCCTTTGGGCTCCTAACAAATTATATAACAATATATATCCTCAGAGATATCAAGTGAGGTGTGATTATACAGGACCCAACAATTTTCTACTATAGAATGTGAATGTTAAAGGGCAGTATTTTTTAATGTGGGTGCTTAAAGATCGAAACCCTCTACAGCAATTAAACTGTGCATTCCTTCAGCTGCATATAGTGGTACAAATAATATCAAGTATGGATCTACCTCCATGATGAACTCCAAGATAATAAACTGATATCTTTAAACCCTCCTAGTATAAAGCAGATGATGTATCGGTAATGAGGAAGATGGGAACGATACATTTCACGATACATTTCACAGACTTATCTGTCTACTTAACCCATCGCCTATAAGAACCTAATGGTCCATGTACTGAGCCTATGGGAATTTATAGGTTTACACAATATGCATATCGTTGTCAACAACACTTTTCTGCATCTCTTTGTCTAGTTATCATAAATCACTTCCTAAACAAGCTCTACCATTTACCACATCAAAGACTGGCTGGTGACAATGACCATCCGTTCTGGATACCCTGTACTCCAATGACCTAGAAGGGTTCAACGCCAAGGCCAGACCCTGCCTCCTGCACTGGACTGGGCTTGTGTAGAAGAAGCTTGTCCTTTCTTCCCCATCCATCATTTGAAAACTTCATCCACGGCCTTGCATGATTTGGGGTTCCACTGTTTACCGTAGGAAGGATATTGTATCTTTATATATATTTAACTCATGTTCCTCTTGCCATCACCACATTTCTAAACCAATTCTTGTTTTGTCTCAGATTGGAGCCTAGTTACTAGTTAGTGTCCACGGCCTACTGTTCTCCTTCATCCATCTTTAGAAGATGTCCTCCATGGCCTTACATCATTCAGGATTTCTGTTCTTGACAAAAGGAAGGCAGGGTTATGTCTTTTTTTTCCACGCCTCTTTCTCACTGTTTGTCATCGCACTATTTAAACCATTTCATGATTTAACAGATTTGAGCCTAGTTGGTAACGACAACCCACTGTTCATCTTCATCCATCTTTAGAAGATATCCTTCATGGCCTTATATCATCTGGGATGTCTGTTCTTGACCTGAAGAAGGATTATGTCTTTTATTCCTAGCCTCTTTCTCACTGTTTGTCATCGCACTACTTAAACCAATTCATGATTTTAACAGATTTGAGCCTAGTTGGTGACGATGACTGGCCATCTTCCACCATCCATCTTTTGAAGATATCGTCCATGGCCTTGCGTTTCTGGGGGTTTCCGTTGTTGACTGTGGCTAAGATCTTGTCAGCCCTTATGAACTGAACAAAGCGCTTCATCTCAGAGTAGCTGCTGTGCTCACTGTATGGTATTCCTGAAAGAAAAACATCAACAAAATTTCATTTACAAAGATTTTCTTTCCTATTTAACTACAAAGATGAAAATGTGACCTCCTTCTAATTTTGTGAAAGATCAAGAGAGATATTTCAATTAGGAAAAGCATTAGATTAGGTGAAAAGAGAGAAAGGATAACTTGAACTAAAATTTAATCTTTTAGCACCAAGGCTGCCAAATAGTGAAAGCCCTTTTAAAGCTGGTACATTTTACCTGCTAAAGCAACAAAAGTATAGGGTCATCACAAATATTTGTTGCCAGAATTGCCTTTTGAAGATCGATTCTGTATGAAACTAGATGGAATTCGACTGCGCGCAGTCGAAAATGATGCCTCCGTCATAGAGCAATTTTACAAACCGAAACGGAAGAAATTTTTCAAATTCAAGTTCAATTGTAATCCATTAACATGTTCTCAGAATATCGTGATTACAAGCAATTTCTCATAAACATATATGACCCTTTGATCTTTGACCTCATGACCCTAAAATCTAGTCAGTTCATTGGCTCTGCAAGATTTCCTGAGTTAAATAGTAATCCATCTGTCAGTTCTAATGAGAATGCGTCCACAAGCTATTTTTGCATACATAATGAGCCCATGACCTTTGATCTTATGAACCATTCATTGGCTCCGCAAGATACATAAATGATCTAAGTTTGGCAGGAATCCATCAATCTGTTCTAATGATAATACGATCACAAGCTATTTTTGCATACATAATG
Source organism: Strongylocentrotus droebachiensis (assembly GCA_035222895.1). Lineage (NCBI taxonomy): Eukaryota > Metazoa > Echinodermata > Echinoidea > Camarodonta > Strongylocentrotidae > Strongylocentrotus > Strongylocentrotus droebachiensis. The sequence continues at coordinate 54,628 of JAVYIG010007049.1, read as the reverse complement.
AGCCGCATGACCTTGACCTTTACCTCATGACCCCAAAATCTAATCAGTTCATCAGCTCTGCAAGTAACATACATGACCTAAGTTTGGCAGGAATCCATCAATCGGTTCTTGAGATAAGGCGATCATGAGCTGTTTTTGCATACACAATGTGCGCTGTGACCTTTGACCTCGTGACCCCAAAATCTAATCAGTTCATTGGCTTTGCAAGATACATACATGACCAAAGTTTGGCAGGAATCCATCAATCGGTTCTTCAGATAACGCGATCACAAGCTGTTTTTGCATACATAATGAGCCCTGTGACCTTTGACCTTTGACCTACGTGCTCCAAAATCTAATCAGATCGTCTTCCTATGGTGATACATACTATCCTTAAGTTTGAAGTTTTTACATCTCCAGTGGTTCTTGAGATATCATGATAACAATCTCAATGTATGGAATTTCATAAGTTGACCTCTATGACCCTTGACCTTTGACCTACGTGCTCCAAAATGTAATCAGATTGTTTTCCTATAGTGATACACACTATCACTAAGTTTGAAGTTTAAATCTCCAGTGGTTCTTGAGATATCATGATAACAATCTCAATGTATGGAATTTCATAAGTTGACCTCTGTGACCCTTGACCTTTGACATACGTGCTCCAAAATCTAATCAGATCGTCTTCCTATGGTGATACATACTATCCTTAAGTTTGAAGTTTAAATCTCAAATGGTTCTTGAGATATCGCGCTAACAAACTCAATACAAGGAATTTCATAAGTTGACCTCTGTGACCTGTGACCTTTGACCTACGTACTCCAAAATCTAATCAGATCGTCTTCCTATGGTGATAAATACTATTCCCGAGTCTTAAGTTTAAATCTTAAATGGTTCTTGAGATATTGTGATAACGGTCAAACGGGACGTACGGACGTACGGACGGACAACCCGAAAACATGATGCCTCCGGCACCACCTTCGGTGGCGGAGGCATAAAAAAGCAGGGTGCAACTGTGGAAATATATTTTAAATTTTCTGGGACCATACACACTAATATCTATTCAGCAGAGATAACGGCAGTGGTAGTGATGGTGGAAGGAGTAACAGTGGTGGTGGTGGTGGTGGAAGTGGTAGTAGTGGTGGTGGTGGTGGTTATAGTGGCAATGGTAGTAGTAGTGGTAGAGATGGTGATAGTGGCGATGGTAGTAGTAGTGGTAGAGGTGGTGGTGGTTATAGTGGCGATGGTAGTAGTAGTGGTAGAGGTGGTGGTGGTTATAGTGGCGATGGTAGTAGTAGTGGTAGAGGTGGTGGTGGTTATAGTGGCGATGGTAGTAGAAGTGGTAGAGATGGTAGTGGTTATAGTGGCGATGGTAGTAGTAGTGGTAGAGGTGGTGGTGGTTATAGTGGCGCTGGTAGAACTTAGTAGTAGAGGTGGTGGTTGCAGTGGAAGTAGTGGTAGTAGTGGTATTCTCATTATACTGTACCATAAATTGTTGATTTTCCACTCTTGGAAGGCTTGATATCTGAGGGTGATTCAACCTTATCACTGTGAGTCCAACCAGTAGGCTTGAAGGCAAGAATGTTGTCATATCTTGAACTGAACTGGGACAGGTACTCCTTAAGCTTCTGCATGAAGATTTGAGAAAAATTCAATTGATATTGAATTATTTAATTGTTCAATAAATCTATAATAATGAAGTAATAAACATTGGCAAATTTTCAAGAGCTCAATTCTTTTTTTAAGGTCAAGTGCTCACCGAAATGTAACCTTTGGATATTAGTGAATACACACAAATTTCATAATTGTTTACATGAATATGGAGAAAATAATTTCATATATTTTTCTGTTATGGACACAAAAACGATCTCCCTCCAGTTATCTAACATAATGGACTGAAGAGTTTCTTGCAAGTCCACTTTTTTGTTCTACAAAACAAATCATCTTTGACTGAAATCATTAAAACCACAAACACACTGACCTGATGATTAAGCATATTCATGGCTATGACGTGAAGTCTACATGTAGATTGCTTGTTATCACGGGTTAGGAGTGACATCAGATCATCATCTTCAAGACATTCCAAGACTTTGAGCTTCTGAGAATCCACATATACCTTGCATTCCAGGGCTTCAGCAATAGCTGTAATAAAGGAGAGCAACCAAGTACTGAAATACAGAAATAACATTTTGACTGCTGCATATTAAAAATCAATGCTACATACACCTATTAAAGGCATCGTTTAACAATGTTAACAAAATCTGAGATGCACGGCTCTACGTGTTATCAGTGTATGTTGGTGTAATATTGAAGCCCTAAAAAAATTGCGCTTAAAAATAATCAAAAAGGGGCTCAAAAAAGTAAAAAATGCTTCTTCAACATCCAAATGCAGAAAGCATGTCCATCTAACAGAAGCCCCAAAATTAAGAAGTACTAAAAGAAATCACAAAGGCCAATACATCACATGGTTATCCATGGCAAGGGATGAAAGATGAGATATAACAAATGCAAAGTTGGTTGGGTCGATCTGATTATGGATTATCCTTAAAGGTATACCTAGACCAGTTTGGGAAACGCCCCCCTCTGAAAAAATGAAATGGAAGCTCTGACTAATACGTGATGATACAAATTTTGCCGGGAAACCGCCTACTAACTGATATATTTGCTAAATTATCATATCGATCTGGCCTGGATAGATATCGCGAAACCACTTTAACATTGAACATTCGGGCATATATTTCTGCTTTTTTGCAAATTTAAGTTGAAGTATTGCCATCTAAACCTCTGAAGGCAATATTGATTGGATATTTGCACCCAAAACCCTTGAACCGCAATTTTACCACTACCAGTCTATATCTTGAATATCACATCTACCAACCTTGCAGAGCAAAAATTAAGAATCCCTCAATGCAAAGTAAGGAATACAGTCATTTTGTATGCTTTTCACACAGAATAAGAAAGGAATACGGTATATCTAGGGTTCATAACATTAGTTTGAGGGCCAAAAAGTAGGAATCATTCCTCCACATTAGGAATGGTTGGCAGCTATGGCACATTGCATTGAGTACAAGTGTATGTCTACTTATCATCAGAGATACAATTAACATGGTGCATAAATTGCTTTTCAAACTATTTAGATGATTTGTATTGTCCTCCTATTTTGACATAGATAATTCTAGCAAGACACTAGCATTGCCGCATAATGTAACGCAACCCTTGTTAAAAGACCAGGGGGGTGTTTCACAAAGATCCTAAGTCGAACTTAACTCTATGTTGGACTTAAAAATTATGGAGAGCCGTTTGTAGCCTTAAAATAAAATATATTCAAAAGCAAAAATTGAAGTATTTTAGATTTTCATAAATTCCACATCAAGAACATGAAATCTCCCATCATAATAGAAAATATGAATGATTTGAATCAACATTTTATGCCTTTTAAAATAACTTTTACACAATATTTTCAAGTATGCTAACGGCTTTCCATAATTTATAAGTCCAACTTAGGATCTTTGTGAAAACCCCCAGACCAAACACAGTTTCACCTCTTCATCTCAGATAATCATTTAAAGAGCATTTCTTAAGGATTTTGTTTTCTTCTTTCAATAACTGATAAATGATGTTGAAAATACAAATTTTGAAGAAAAAAACTGTGTCACACCAGATCTTTTGGTGTGGCACAAGTTGAATTTGTTTGTTTTTTTCCCATTCAATAAAGATATTTTCTCTTATCCATACCTCTGAAGACCTTCTCTTTGCCAATGGTGTAGGTTGCACACACGATTAGGGTCCTCTTGTTTGATTTCACAGCCTGGACAGCTGTCTTCACTGCAAACTCTATCACTTCAGTCTGAGATGGAAATTTGTACTGAGGATCACAGTACCTACAAAATAGAATTGTAAGGGAAGTTGTTATGAAGTTACGCCTAGTACTCATTGTCCATTCAAATCTTTTCTTCCTTTACTGGTATAAGTTTACAAATCCATTTAAAGAAAAAAATAATCATAATTATAGACAGTTAAAGTTAGTAGGTTACAAAAAATAAATTTAAAGGATGCCTGGTGATGAAAGACAGAGCAAGAGAGTAGAATATAAGGTAGGCAGAAGAGGTGGATACGGCAGAGAAGAAAAAATAGAAAGAGAGAGTTAGCCAAGAGTTACAGGATACGTTCAATGTCTTTTAGCTGTGTATACTGAAATCTAGTGAGGATAAGTTAATCTTTCAAATTCAAACAATAGACAAAGTTAACAAAGGATATTATACTGCTAAAGAAAAAAAAATGGGATTACAAATCAGTAAATTTGTAGCATATACCGGTACTACAAAATCTACATAAAAATCACAAATACACTGAGCAACAACAACAAAACAACAACATTCATATGCACATAACAGATCAAATACTAAGCTCAAAGCTGTATATATCTCGTCAGCCAGAATACTAATCAAATAGATAGAACTTCAACTTCAGGAGTGATCCATCTATTTGCAACTTCACAAGAAATAGTTCTTCCCAACAGAATGGTATGCAGGTGATGAAGCATATCCCAGGCAAATTAAAAAAACAAATTTTCCAAAGTTAAAGATAAAGTTGAGTTCTGGTAATGCAATTGCATTGTGAAAGAAACGGTGTGGAATCATTCAGAAAAGGTTGATCATCTAGCATATAAGTACTGGTGTGTACTGCAAGGTTCTGGAATCATCAAAATTATAAGAAATTTGGCCCAGTCTTGGTAAAGTTACAAGCACTGTACACAGAAAGATGTAAATGGGGCTACACAAACACATGGCATATTTAGACTATGAAAGCATTCGAAGAGCCATGTTTTTGAGGATACAATTTTTATCCGATGTTCTTCCACACTTGCATAATAACAATGATAACGCTCACAAATTATTTGTCACCTCTTCCCAGAACTCAACCTTCTCTAATAAGCATCTCGCTTCTCTCTTCATGATCTTCACATATTTGGCTTCAAACCATACCCTGACTTACGTTGTATCCAGATAGAGTTGGTTGACATGGCAACTGCTCAGTTCGGGATATTGCTCCATCTCAACATCGGCCCTGAAGTCACCGGTATGTAGATAGATGACTCCTGATTTCAGCTTGTATAGGAACATCACAGCACCTGGGCAGCTAAAAAATGCAGTACAGACAAATCAGAGAAGAATTATAAATGTGCAGAGTGAGAATTCAGAAGAGATCAGAACTGATAAGACTTCTTGAACTAATTTATAGGCTCACTAATATATACATAAACAAAAAAAGGCACACATTTAAAAAAACTTTAGAAAATAATAGAAGGGGACAATGAGAGAGAACGATAAATACATAGAGAGAAATTGCATGCCTCAGGAGAATCATGGGTGTGACCAGACTTGACAGGCTTAGAAACACACACACACAAACACAACTGAACATAACATGGAAGAAACCATCATCAACAGGGTTGCCACAAAAAGATTGGAATACTTTAGACATATCAACAGAATAAATCCAAAATGAACCCACACATCCTTCTCAACGGAAATGTACATGCAGGGAATAATTTTCCTGGTATCGCATCGCAATTTGCTATGCATTTTTGCATGACTGCTATACAAAAAATCTTTTGTGTAGCAGTTTTCTTCCATAGAAATGTACAGAATTTCATTTGAAATATTTATCCATCGGCTGAAATTGCTAATCAAAAAATTTGAGGAAAATTATTCCCTGACATGGCAAACGCCCAAGGGAAAGACCAGCTAAGAGATGGACGGACTGTATAAAGGCGGACTGCAACAACAGACAACTTTAGGAGTTCACTCTCTGACTAAAGCCACTAGGCTGACAGAAGATAGAAAGGCCTGGCAAGCCGTTGCGAAACAGAAGCCACCATACATCCCAGTGATGGTGTGGACGGCTTAAGTCAAGCAGGTCAAGAGATAGAGAGATAGAGAGAGAGATAGAGATAGAGAGAGAGAGAGAGAGAGAGAGAGAGAGAAAAGGAAGGGGGAGGAGAAGGAAACAGATGTATAAAAGAGGAGACAACCTAAGAGAGAACATTTAGAGAGGGAGAGAGCAACATACAGAGAGAAAGTGAGCGACAATAGGAGGGGAGCAGTGGAAGGGAGCAGTGGAAGGCAGCTGTGGTCATAACTTAAAGTGCTTAAAATTCCTGCAATCCATATACATGTACTAGACATGGATCAAGAAATTAAACTAGAGAGTATCAAAATCCCAAGTCTAGGGATCATAATCACCAGGCCAAGATTCAAACCTCAAGCTCTCTGAATGAGCATTAACCCTTACTGTACTGGGCTATTTTGAGCACCCACTGACTGGGGGGGGGGGGGGGGGGGGGGCCTGGGAGGCCCCCCCCCTATGATCTCGGCCGTCGATTGTCCGATGAACACGAAAATGTGCATGTTTGTATATATCTACGTAAGGAACAAGATGGTATAATTAGTTTTTTCCGAATATGCAAATTTTTGTTGTTAGCCTAATTAATTATGCAAAATGCGCTAATTTTATGCGTTTTACAGAAAACGTGTCTAACTCCACTTTTTGAATGTGATAACTCATTATTCATATGAAACTTCTTTTTTAACACAAAAAAGTTATTTTAATGTAATTAATAATGATAATTTATGCAAATTTTGATGCGATTCTTATTTTTTGCTTGTTTTTTTGATGACATGCGCATACTAATTGTTATGTAACGCCTTACAGGTATATCCGATTTCGACGAAAATGGTATCAAAATGTGCGTAAGACTTGAGGGAAAAAAGTCATGAAACGACAATTCAAAATTCCAAGCGGTTGCGGCGCAATCTCCGAAAATGTCGAGGGGGGGCCTCCCAGGCCCCCCCCCCCAGTACAGTAAGGGTTAACGCAGATAACACAATGCCAGGTGTAATATGTAACAGAAAGTATGAACTGTAAGACTATGTAGCTCCATTGACCCTGACTATAGCTCACAGAGACTGAAAAATCATTCTCGGAACAAGGCTTAAAGAATTGTCTCAAAGTCTGTGCCTGCTGGCTACGTTCCCAGTGTGATCATAGTTGTTGATGTTAAAAAAAAAACATCATAAGAATCCACTTACTGGTTTGCTTCAAGTAGTGTAACCTCAACACCATCTACTTTGCAAGGTGTGTTCATGGGTAAAATCTTCACATATTCAGCGGCTACCTTGATTCTGGATATCACAAGATTTCCTGTTACCTGATGCAAGATAAGAACAGGTTGATACATTTACCCATTAACTACTGAATTCCTTTAGTGCTATAGGCTTAATACTACAACCCTCCAGTTACAGTAGTCAATGTGTTAAGGGGATAGTGGGAGAAAGAGGGTAGGAAGAGTGAGAAATAGAGAGAGTGAGAGAGATCATCAGATGTCAAGAGTGAGAAATAGTGAGAGTGAGTGTAGTCATGTAGATACATATCAAGATTAAAAAGTGGAAAGAGACTATGGAGAGAGCAATATAAAGACTCTCAAACTCTAAATCAAATAACATTTATCTCTGCACAAATGAAATAATGTTGATTACTTATTGATGGAGTGTCTGCTTTCAAATAATTCCTTTTAAGAAATAAATTTCTTTAAAGCCCCACTACACTACTTATAGCTACTTGTGCCCTCTATATAGCAAACAATGCCTAATTGGTGCCTGATGGTCCCCCATGATTCCCTTTTTCTTTTATAAATTGAGAGCTTATTTGATTTGATGAGATAAGCACCTGTCAGTGACCTTGCAGGGAGGTCTAATCCCCCTGGTCGAACTAGTACATACTGTACAGACGAGCTTTAAAGTTTGAGATATCATCTGTAATTACTCTCAAGATGTATTCCATAGTCCATACCTTGCTACAGTAGAGCTGTTGGTCAAAGTGCTTGGTGAGACCACCGTAGTGGTCATAGTGGAAGTGACTCAAGAAGTAAGCTTTGCATCCTGGGATAACACCATACCTGAAGGCATCCACAGTAAAAGATGTATCTGATAACGAGGCAAATGTTGGGGAGAAAGAAGGGGGACATGTCTTTAACATCTCCTTAGTATTGATTTATCTCTGAATTATCTCTGTTTTATACTAACAGCTCATAAGGAGAGCCTTATAAATGCAGAAACTTGTCTTCTTTTGGTAATTCACAGACAAAACTGATGTGTTAATGAATCAAGAAATCTTTTGTTACTAAGTCAATTATCATACTTTGTTTGCTTGTATTATTTGTTATTGTTATACTCCTTTATGTTCCCGGAAATGAAACAAGATAATCTATACATTTTTTTCTTCTCCAAACTAAACCACCCCAAAGTTATACAGGATTCTGGTTTAATGATTAGCTTTCCTGCTTAAATCAAATCATGCAATTCATGGATTCTATGGACCAGCAACATGTAATGGAAAACACAGTAACATAAAATTGCTGAAAATTATTTCAAAGAAGTTTAATTGTACTGGGAGCAATATTGTTTACCTGGCATCTTTTTGTAGAAGGGACATTCCTTGCGACTGCTGTTTCCCCATTCCTTCTTCTCGTCCCCTTCTCCTCTGTTCCTCTTGTTTGTCTGCTTTCCTCCTCTCCACTGTCCCTTCTCCTGGATCTTCTGAGACGTCGGCTCTACTTTTGGTGCAGGTTTGCATCCAAAAAAGGAGTCTAGTGTTCCCTGTTTCGATGATGGCTCTACTTTTGGCAAGGGTTTGCACCCAAAAAAGGAGTCCAGTGTTCCCTGTTTCTTAGACTTTGGAGTGACTGCTGGAGTCGATGTGGAGGTGTCATGCACGTTAGATTGTCTCAAGTATTCTTCGTCTCTTGCTGACATTGCACTTCTTGCATCACTTGTCCCCCATCCAGACACCGATGGTCTCTCTTCCTTATTTTGGAGTTCTTCATCCTCATCATCCACTTCCATGTCTTCATCTCCATCTTCTGAACGCTCTGCCGCATCATCTGATTTGCTTGGAAGATTGCCGACACAAGGAATGTTGAACAAACTCTGGCTGGGTTCGTCTTCTGAAAATACCACAGCTTGATGCATTTTTCCTTCACGGTCGTCCAAAGTAGGTACAACTTCTTTGTTCTTATTAGGAGTGTTAATTACACTCTTGGTTTCTTCTTTGTTCTCACCAGGAATGTTGAACAAACTCTGGCTGTCTTCATCTTCTGAAAATACTACAGCTTGATCCATTTCCTCTTCACGGTGGTCCAAAGAAGGCACAGGAGGGTTAATGAGACTCTTGCTTTCTTCCTTCTGGCTTTCATCTTCCAGGGTGTCTTGACCTTTGACCTCACCATCCCTTTTCGACCCCTGACCTCCAACATCAGAAGTTGCATCCCCATTGGCATCATTAATAAAAAAATCCTCTAAGGTTGTATCATCATCATCATCATCATCATCATCTTGAATTGGAGGCGGAGGAACCTCAATGAAGCTTGGAGGATTAGACTTCTTGGGCCGATATCTTGACGTTGCGTCGTCATCCTCCTCAAAGTTGGAATTCTGTGAAGAGAAAAGCAAGTCACTTCCTTCATCGGCTGCATCATCCTGGATACAAAAGAAATGTTCGCCTGTTAGCTTATCAACATCTCCAGGTACCCTCTTCACATCTGGTTTTGGTTTAAGTTTAACAAATTCATCCTTACAATCTGCCTTTGACCCTGCATCATCAGGAGTCAATGCTTTTGTCTTGTTAAAATTGTTCTGGTCTCTACACTCTGGTTCACTTTCACCGCTTTCAAAAATATCCATATCACTTTCGACCAGTTCACTTTCACCACTTGCAAAAATATCCATATCACTTTCGACAAATGGTTGAGAGTCTTCAGAAACAGAGGACCGTGAGGTCGGGTCAAAAGTTACATTTGTTTCCAAATTGGAAAGGGAAGAGTGCAAAGCTCCCTTAAATACGGCACCAAGTGTTTTCTGCTCAAGGGTTAGTGTCAAGTTGGTTAGGGTGGACTGATCAGGGTCTTTCTTCATTGTATTGTCTTTACTTACGCTTTTCTGGTTCTCTGTATAAGATTTTTCACTTTCTCTTAGATTTTCATGCTTTGGTGTAGTCATCTCTTCTTTATTTGCCAGCATCCTATCCAAGGTTCTTTGATTTCTGTTTATTACACCTTTTGCAGATTTCCTGGCAGTGTTTTTTAATTTGGACTTGGGTTGTGAGGGAGCAATTTGAGAAGAGCATTCTTCCCTAGGGGTTAATATGACCCTTTCACCTTTAATTTTGCATTCATAGTCCCCCTGTGGAGTACTGTGGTATATGGATGGTGCTGCTGCTGGCTTTGAAGAGGAAGGTTTTTCAAAATCACTGTCTGATGTCATGACCTCTGGCTCTGATTTTAAAGAAGTGAACCTATCATCCATCATTGATGAATCATCAGGTTTCATCTGTGATCTGACTAGAGCTAGCTGATCGTGGCTGAACTTCTCATAATGGCTCAAGATTGTGATGTTGCAAGACCGACCTTCTGGACACTCTGTAATGTCAACAGAAATTAGAGGGTATTGAACATTTTTGAAGAAAAAATGATTGGAGCTCTAGAATGCATTAATTATCACTTTTGAGAGGATACTTTAGTCTTTAGAATTAAATATTAATTTAAGTATAGTCGATTAGACTCTAGAGAGATGTATAATACTAATAGATAGAAAGTGCAATAAAACAAAGTACAAGTAGATCTATATGATGTTTGAGCAGTTCTTAGTAAAGATTATTTTGAAACAGATGAAAAATCTGAAAAACTTAAGCATATGGAGATATCTAGACCAAATTTTCTGTCTCTTTCGTTCGTTAGCCTCTTATTGGGGTAGGGTTGGCCGGCTCTCTCTTTAGAGACGGAAACCGTCTATACACATTCCCTTGATAACACCACGGCCATTTCAGGTCGTAGCGTTTTGCCCCCCAAATCCCCCAAAATGTCATTTTACCTCGTGCATATCCAAATGTAAATTAGGCCTAGGCTATAATACATCGGTTCCACTTACTAACTTGATTGAAATAATCTGTTTAATGGTCCCTTTTAAGGAAATTATGGGTCAAAATCAACATCCATGTTGAAAATCTTGCAAGCCGTGTTAAACTCTCGCTGCCGGAGTCATCTAAATCTTTCTAAATCGTTGTTGTTGTTGTTTTAGTCTTAAGGGCGTGTTTCATTCAATTATGAATATTTACGCCGTCTCATCCCTTCTAGTCTACGCCGAAGGCAAAATGATTATGAAGGAAAAACTGTGATAACGCCATTACGAACGTGTAGATGGCGCACAGTTTTTCCTTCATAATCATTTTGCCCTCGGCGTAGACTAGAAGGGATGAGATTGATTTAGATGACTCCGGCAGCGAGAGTTTAACACGGCTTGCAAGATTTTCAACATGGATGTCGATTTTGACCCATAATTTCCTTAAAAGGGACCATTAAACGGATTATTTCAATCAAGTTAGTAAGTGGAACCGATGTATTATAGCCTAGGCCTAATTTACAATTGGAAATACACGAGGTAAAATCACATTTTGGGGGATTCTGGGGGCAAAACGCTACGACCTGAAATGGCCGTGGCGTTATCAAGGGAATGTGTATAGACGGTTTCCATCTCTAAAGAGAGAGCCGGCCGACCCTACCCCAATAAGAGGCTAACGAACGAAAGAGACGGAAAATTCGGTCTAGGAGATATCTTTAATAATAATCATGTAACTTTTAAAAATAACAAAGAAATAAAATAATGTCACCTCAGAGGCTCAGACAGTTTTTTAAAAATTTATACAAAAGAAAGGAAAAATATGTTGTCAAGAAAAAGTAGTAATATGGGAAAAATGAAATAAAATAACATTGAAAGCACTAGTGTACTTTTTGCACCAACACCAGTATCTTCATTCCCGGTGTGAAAGTGCAGTATCGCCATTGAAAATAATGATTAAACATATTAAATATTATTAACAAATAATTAAACAGATCTAAGATGTTTAGAGTTATCATGATGGTACTAAAAACTTATAGACATTTGAGAGAATAATTACCATTGTCTGGTTTTGGAAGTTCAAGGCAGTCTTGTATATGCTGTCCTGGAGATCTTAGATGAATTGAGCAAAACGGTGCTTGACAACTTGGACAATATCCTTGTAATTTGTCTCCAGTTTCACACTTATTATTCTCAGTGTTTGTCATATCTTTCTTTATTTTGTGTTGCTTTTTCCCTGATTTATTAGCAGGAGTCCGACTCGGCTGGCTTGCACAACCACTCTTGCTCGGTTTTTGTGAAGAATCAAATATTTTTCGACGACTAAGATGATTAGTTGGTCTGGAGCTGGGGGTCACGCCACATTGGGACTGGGGAATCCCCGACATGTCCCGCGGCCGCGGAGTAGACTGACTTGATGAGGTACCGTTTTGCTGAGATGACGAAAATTGGTCCTCAGATTTTCTAACCCTCTTCAAAGGCCTGTGCGTCCATACCTCGTCATCATCTTCACTCTTTGGTGATGAATTTTTAGATGCCATCCTGGACAAGTCAAATAGGATGTGGTTTAATTAAAAACGTTTAACTTTAGCCAGTCGAACGCATAATTGACCATGCGGAAGCTAGCAGCCTTTTGCTAGATCTTCTCGGGCTTCTCATGTTGAAATTTGTACCGTCAGAAGTGGAACCTCGTTCAGATGTGATATCAGTCAATCTTTTTTAATATACTATTTAAATAATTTATACCATTTTAATGGAATTTATTGTAGTTCAAATATTTTTTAAAGTAATTTAAATAACAAAATAGTGATATTATCAATTAAGAAACACTTAAACTGATATTTAATAGTTACACGTTGTGAACGAGGAGCCCGAGAGGATGGTCGGATATACGGCTAGGAGTGTGTTGCAGAAACAGTACAGCGATGTGCATGCATAAGCCTAGTAGTAGTACTGTGCATATATAATACAGTTTGTTGTTGTTGCTCCAACTTGTTTATAGATGCGATCTCAGCTCAGTGACTGAGTCACCATTTAAACTTAGAGTTAGACAAGCTCAAACTGAGTCCAAATATCAGGTGAATATGTCGGAATCTGTCCAACGAATGGACGAACTCATCAGAGATTATCTACTTTACAGAGGTCTGACTAATTCACTGAAGAGTTTTGATGCGGAATTGAAGAATGACAAAGACAAGGGATTTCGGGTGAGTTTTTATTAATATTATCATTAAAAACATGAACTACCCTAAACGGCTAAAGATAAAAGTCTTCTATTTGTACTAAGAGAAATCAAAAACATCAGAGAAGCAGACTGATGAAAGTCTGAATCAGACAAAAAGTAACACATTTTGAACTTTCTTGAAAGTTGTCAATCGTTATCTGGGTGTGATGGGTGCTAAGCTTCAAATTGGCTGAATTGGTAATGTCACTGACGTAGTGCCAACATGCTAGTATTAGTAGCAGGAAACACAAAAGGATAATGTCAATTCTCAAAATGTATGATTTGACAGGGTCTATTCTTCTTAATTTGCAAATATGGCATTTTTTTTGGAGAGTTCTATACAAGACAGTTATTTCTGTCGAGAGGTATTCTTAAAATTTCAATCTATTCATTTATGTACCGGTATTGAATTATTCCAGGAGAAAGAATAAACCACTCAATCTGTTGACTTTTCATCTGACAAAATATGTGGAGTGAATCTGGGTTTTCTATATTCATGATAATTGCCCAACTTTTTTAATATTTATTTTATTGATCTGCAACAATTCTTTCACGTGATAATTCTTCTTCTTCTTAAGTTCTTGGCTTGGCTTCCTCCAGTTTGGAGAACTGCAGTTGGTGCAGGTGTTGGTAGTACACATATACAAAGGATAAGCAGGTTTAAAGTGGCATCACATACATGTAGTGGAACGTTTAACATGGAGGTCAAGTATGAAACTGAGAGAGAGATTGTGAATCCAGTCGGAAAGAGAGGTGTGAGAGCAGGAGCCAAGCAGCGATAGCTTTGTGAAGCATTCACCCTTCGTTTCCGAGTTGGAATAATGGCTCTCCCAGCGTCTTGGCCAGTGAGCTATGAAGTCTTGATAGTTTAGTCAGTTCTCTTACTTTGAGAAGTGTGACGTCACACCTATTTTTTCCTCCCCAAAAGAAATTCTCTTCTAGAGGAATTACAAATGATCACATGAAGAGCTCTTGACCAATCGTTGACCAAGAAATTTTCCTTGAAGGATATAATATGAGATGAAGTTCTTATGCAGTAAATTTCAAGAAGAGTAGTTATGTCCATTTTGTTTTGCTTTCTCATCGAATAAAATTCTGTTTTACGATCTGAAGAGGGATGCATTGTCACGCACATGTATTTTCTCTTTGTTTCTTTTCATTTTCTTTTCCTTTACTTTTTTGGTGACTTTAGGCAGACAAGATCCTGGAGCAGCTTTTAGGGTTTATCTCGACCTTTGACCTCCTTGGTCTGAAGAACTACTGGGACCACTTAGAAAGAAGGATCTTTTCTCATCTTGAGTATACCCATGCTCACAATGTCAACAAATTACGTATCAGTGTTCTTAGGTAAGGGGTTATCTCTAATTCTCTGTATCTTAGATATGTAGTTTCAATAACTTTTAACCTTAACCAGAGACAACCAACGGTTTGAACTTTTAAGGTTTACTATGTTTAACTTACATGTATGTTTCATTCAAGAAGATTCCATGCAGTTTAAGTAATAATTAGAATTGTTGATAAAGGATAATACCATTGTTAGCATTGATGTGCAGTTATTTATGTCATGTTTATACATGCAGCTACAATTTGTTGTTATTTTCTGTTTGTACAAAGTAAATCAAATTATTCTGTTTTGCTAATGCATTCAATGAGCTTAAAGGTAATACAAAGTTTTGGGAAACTTGCAAATTGGGTGGAAAGTGATTCTTTACAATTTTGATATATTTGGATGCCCCTGTAGATGTATTATAAGCACTAGAAAAAATAGCCCCTAAAACACTACTCCTTTCGGGAAAATTAAAATTAAAAGATTTACCGGTGCTCCTGGTAAATTTGGATAAAGTTCGAATAGCGCCTAAGGCCGTACAATGGTAGCTGTGACCATGAACATCTCAGAATATGTAGTTCTGATATATAATTTCCAAACGGGAATAGCTATTTGGTCGATTTTAGTCAAGAAACATTGTTTCCTAGCTTAAGTAATATCTTGACCTTGAGAGGGAGCTATATAACATAAAGAGCTTATTATTTACAATTTCATCACTTTAGACTCGATTTCAACCGCAACAACGATCCTAAATATTATAGTATCATATATGATTCCAATATGTTCATTTGAACCAAATTCATGACCCCATCCCAAAACTTTGTATTACCTTTAAAGGGATCGTTTAACAATGTTGAATCTGAGATGCACGGCCCTATGTGTTATCATTGTCTATGATATGGTGTCATATAGAAGCCCTAAAAAAGTTGTGCTTCAAAAATATCAAGAAGTGCTTCAAAAATATCAAGAAGTGCCTCAAAAAAGAAAAAAAAATTGAGTGACCGGTTTTACCATACTCATTTTCCCAATAGACTGCAGTGTTATGAAAACTGTTTGGCAAACGCAAAATTTGATTTAGATTTTCAATCATAAATATCTTGACAGGCCATCGTCTTGTAAATGTCATGGGGTTTCCTGACTGACCTAAAGGTTTATAATTGTAAAGTATTGTCTTGTCCCTTTCTCGTCTCTGTTGGCATCCCCCCTTTTTTTCCCCCTTATTTTGTAGTTCCCTTTGTAGTTACAGATTAGTTAATTTAATTATTCATTATTCCTAAGTTTCATTTGAGGTGTTCACACTTGTACAAGCATTGCTTTTTAGTGGACCCCTCTGTTTCCAACATGTATTTCTTAAATTTGTTTTAAATGCTTATAATTGATTTTTAATGTTCACTGCAGCATGAGCTAAATCAAGGATTTATTTAAAGGATCTAAGACAAAGTTACCGGATCCCTTTAAGGGAACCATCAACAAGATGAAATTCATGTCTAAAAAGTACTTGAAATGGCATGCTGTATGGATCTTAATAGAAAACTGTTATCATAAATTTTTTGTTTGTTCCAGGCTATATGTGGTGAATGCAATCCAGTCAAACAGAACAGACAGAGTGGCAGAATTCTTTGAGAAGTTGATTCCAGAAATACAGAGCCAGGTTGAGTGGAAAGAATGGTTTGGTAAGTTTCAAAATAGTTCTTTTCAAATGGTTGAAATATATATGATTAAAAGGAATTGTTGTGGGAGTGCATAATTCATCCGTATGACAGTTTAGCTTCAGTGCTTTCTGTTGTTATTAGTCTAGAGCTCTGTAAATAATGATTGAAAAAATTCCTTTTTTCACAAATGTGAAAAAAACACAGACTTTACAGTCAGACCGCAGCGTGCGCGAATTCGCTTCCATTTATTCATATCGTATGCACGAATTTGCTCCTCATGAATACGTAATAAGCAAAAACATGGCACAGTTCTCATCTTTCTGCTATGCTCAGGATTCATTTAATGACATTGAATTCGTCATGAATATTGAGCCAGAACTATAAACATTATAATGTACTATTCAATAAATAGTGAGTGAAGTTTCAAAATGTGAAAAAAACACCAAAAAAAACTTGCAAAAAAAAATATTTGAAGAGTCGGATATACACGTTAAATAACCATTTTTATCGGGGGTGCATCTCGCTGAATTTTGGCTTACCACATAATGTAGATATTTTCCTAACATAATATTATACTTCCTGTCAATGTCTGTCTCAATACCAGTCAGGAACAAGCAAAGTAATAGCTGATGCATAATAGACTCCGGCGGAAAATAAGACATGGCTGATCGACGAGCGTTTCGCATCGAGATCAACCGGGGGATACCACGTTATATATAGCTCTGCGTCGATTCGCGGTCCAACCAGTCTGCGCGCTATACGTGAACACGCACGAAAAATAGACGGAGATTAGGGATATTCATGAATTACTCTCGTGTGCGTAACCCCCGGTCGTAGAGGCTTTTGTATTGCCCCACATACTTATTATTGTGTACGATACTCATGCGCTACATAATCATAGAAGTGAACGGAAAGTACAAAGTTGGATACGGATACGCACACAAGTACAATATAGAATTCCAGCTCTAGGGACAGAAGAGGGGATTTAAGTGTCTATAAAGGGGATTTAAGTGTCTATAAAGGCTATTTTTGGCCAGGCTTTGATATCATTTTAACAAAGAAGACACATTATTCGTTATGAAATGTATGTTTGTGTAAATACAAACTTTCAGGGGGGGGGGGGCAATGTTATTGAAAAATGAAAATATGATTGTTCCCATCCCTGCTATTAATTTCATGGTTGTATAAGTTCTGAAATGTGTTTTTATATTTGTAAATCATGGGCTAATTAGAAGAGCCTTAAACAGGAATTTCTTTTGGTAATTCCCAGACATTCCATGATGGTAATATTTTATTTCATAATTCTTTTGTCAATTGCTTTACTCCAGTTCATGTGTATTCCTGGAAATAAAATATTACAAAATTCTTTCCCTTATTCTCTTTTCTGTTTGATTTTGTTTTAAAGTGACCCGCGGAATATATATATATCTGGAAATTTATTTTCGGGGTTTGTTTGTGTGTAATATGACCCTTGGATAGAAATATAAGTGTGCGGTGGGCTGAAGGGCTCAAATAAAACTTGTAGAATTCTAATTTTCATCTTCAACATCATTATCACAATCACAATCGTCATCGCCATCACAATCATTATCATCATCACCATAGCCATCATCGCCGTCACCACCTACATCATCATCACCACCATTAGCATTGCATCACAATCATCATAATCACCGTCATCATGATCATCACCATGCACCACCGACATCGCCACTAATTGCCATCATCACCATCACGTTAACGACCAGCATTGCCATCATAATCACCCTCATCATCACCACCATCAGCATTGCCATCAAGATAATCATCGTCATCATGATCACTGTCATCATTATCATCATCACCATATCCATCATGATCGCCATCACCACCGACATCATCACCACTGCCATCATCATCATCACCATAGCCATCATCTCCACCGTCGCCATCACCACCATCACAATCATCATCACCAACATATCAAAATATGTCAATGCTCGACAATTTATATTATGTTACCCTGTGTAGGTACTATTTCTGGATGAAATACAAATCTGCAAAATATATCTTTTAAAAAGATTGTTTTTCTTTTGTGGGGGGGGGGGGGGGGGCTATTATTTAACAGGTCTGTGTAATTCACATTTCTTAATCAAAATTCATGCCAACTAACCCAAGAGAAAACCAGGTCTGGTTTCTTCTGAATAGCCTAGTAAATGGACAAAAAAATGTATTATTTAACACTAGTACAAATAATAAATGTGATAGGACTACAAATAAAATTTGCATTTTCTAATATTTATATTTTATTTATAAACTGACTTTGACATTTATGTTGAGACCATCACACGCATAAAATGTGTCGCTGAGAATAAAAGTATTATTAGAGTTAAGTATTGTTAAATTGTATAAAGGTGACAGTTCAGTCAGTTTTCTATAAATGCTTTGTTCGTGTGAAGCTCCGGAATCCCACCTTGGAACTTTGGAAGTATCAGAGATTTTTGTTTTATTGAAAGGAATAAGTTGAACAAAATCCTTCTCGTCTTTCTCCCAAACTCCCCGTTCAAGATTGTTTGTTCCAACGTGAAGCAAAACTGCGGTTGAGTCTTCAAATAAATAACCATTAAAACGAACAAAGGCATGGAGTCCAGTAAATGTTGATCCAGGAATGCAATGGAGACTGATGTGTGATGTCTGTCAATGTCCCGCAAGCTTTGATGGTTGAGTGCGTCTGTCAGAAAAACAACAAATGATAAGAAGAATAAAATGTCTTAGTTCAATGTATGGGGATTTGAAAAGATCTTATCAAAGTAGCTAGCCATTTATGGTAGACAAAACTGGCTTGCTTTCAAATTTATTTTTTTAAATGAAAACAAATTACAGGTGTCAGATTCATGAAGTTTTCCCTTCATTTTTCAAGATGTGCACAAGTTCTAAAATGTAAGTGTTTACCTTTGGCTTTTTGTTTTAATTCTGCTTTGTTCATAATCATAGGTCTACAACTCGCACAAGGAAATGCCGCTTATTTCTGTGGCTGGCTGTAAGGTTTGAGTTGAGTAGAAGGCAGAACCAAAGTTTGAGAATCCCAAATTAATATAATTAATTATCCTTAATTTGTCATTTTAATATCCAGCTCAGCTCAGCTCAGCTCACTCGCTCAACTCAGGATTCCAGTACAAAACAATTTGATCAGTTATTAAACCCCTTCATTACTTGTCTAAACATGTTTAAACCCTTGTAAATATACATTTAAAACATATCATTTGATCTAGATTTATAATGAATAGCAATGACTGATGAGCAGTTGATTTATTTACATTGCTGTCGATTTGCGACAACAAAAACTAAAAAGCTGACAAAAATATATACACATGGGACTACATAAATTCCTGCTGTATGCGCCACACAATGGCACAGCGACACACAAGAAACCCCGCCATTCCTGACTAAAAGGCCGTAGCCATAGCAATTCCCTGCGGGTTTCGAATCATTTTCCGTCTACTTCCGGTAGATTTCCAAAATATAGTCCAATAATTTGGGCATATTTCTTATTCAAACATTACTTGCATCTACGTGTTTTCAACATCAAACGATGGACTGGTTATCAGAGACGACGTAGGATGCAAAAATTCGAAATAATAGTATCAATACCAGTCAGGAACAAGCAAAATACGACACTATGTAATGAGTAGTTAATTTCCGAGGACTAAAAAACGCTCTTTTTGTTTGCGATAAAAGTAAGCGCAAAATCTAACTAATTTGGGCAAATTTGGTGTCAAAGAACAGCGAAAATTTCAGAGATTGACTTACCCCACGATTCCGCCATGATGAATTGCACTGTAAGCCATATGAGGGCGACAAAATGATGCTACCAAAATCCCGTGGTTGGTCTCGTGTTTTACGAGAGCGTTGTAAGCGAGCTTTTCACCGAACGGGAATCTGAATAAAAATTGCCGCACAGCCTCATTATCGCGCACGCTGCGGTCTGACTGTTTATTGGAAAAGTTGCATCTTTGGATCTTTTTAACAGAAATATGGCAACATAAATATGCTGTAAATCATCACCATCATCATTTTAACAGCAACTTAAAATGGGATTACAGGAACGTTGACGTTCGTGGTTGGTTTGTTAGTGTTCTTAAGTCCTAATAATGTATGTACAATCGATTTAATATGAATATAGATTTGCTGGGCTTTTAATTTGTTTAAATTGCTAAATTGATAGTAACAATAGGTGATGTTTTGGTATTTTTTTTCTTCATATTGTAGTCTTGCCGTACTTGAGGAGCCCGGAGCAGAGTCCTCTATTTTCTCTCTACTTCAGTAAGCAGTGGGAAGAGACTCTCAAGATATCACTTCATAACTTCCTCAGCATCATCTTTCAATCGATGCATATCCTTTTTGAAGAAAAAAACATAAAATAAAATGCAGGTACCTTCACTCCTATGACACAACAAGCTGTAGCAACAATTGCTCCACAATCAATACCGTACCTAAAAGGGTGTGAAGCCTGACGAAACTACATGTCCTTGGCCTGACTTGGGGCCAATCGGTAATACGACTACGGACGACGCGACCGCAGCAATCACGTGCGTGCAACATACATACTTCGGTCTGAAAGAAAAAAATGGATCATGGAAAATTATGAAAAGTCATGGTATTTGGTTCTCAAATCTCTTTAGGAACTCCTAGTCCCGACTTTATTATCATAGTTGGCATAGGTTTGCATGAGCAAATGTTTTAGCACCATAGATCTATATGAAATTTACAAATGCAGTCCTTTTTTCAGGGAGAGTAAAAATAAGCCTTATGACAGCTCTTGAAAATGTAATTGCAAGTGTTTTTATGCCTCCGCCACCGAAGGTGGTGCCGGAGGCATCATGTTTTCGGGTTGTCCGTCCGTACGTCCGTCCGTCCGTACGTCCGTCCGTCCGTACGTCCGTACGTCCGTCCGTACGTCCGTCCGTACGTCCCGTTTGACCGTTATCACAATATCTCAAGAACCATTTAAGATTTAAACTTAAGACTCGGGAATAGTATTTATCACCATAGGAAGACGATCTGATTAGATTTTGGAGTACGTAGGTCAAAGGTCACAGGTCACAGACGTCAACTTATGAAATTCCTTGTATTGAGTTTGTTAGCGCGATATCTCAAGAACCATTTGAGATTTAAACTTCAAACTTAAGGATAGTATGTATCACCATAGGAAGACGATCTGATTAGATTTTGGAGCACGTATGTCAAAGGTCAAGGGTCACAGAGGTCAACTTATGAAATTCCATACATTGAGATTGTTATCATGATATCTCAAGAACCACTGGAGATTTAAACTTCAAACTTAGTGATAGTGTGTATCACTATAGGAAAACAATCTGATTAGATTTTGGAGCACGTAGGTCAAAGGTCAAGGGTCACAGAGGTCAACTTATGAAATTCCATACATTGAGATTGTTATCATGATATCTCAAGAACCACTGGAGATGTAAAAACTTCAAACTTAAGGATAGTATGTATCACCATAGGAAGACGATCTGATTAGATTTTGGAGCACGTAGGTCAAAGGTCAAGGGTCACAGAGGTCAACTTATGAAATTCCATACATTGAGATTGTTATCATAATATCTCAAGAACCACTGGAGATTTAAACTTCAAACTTAATGATAGTGTGTATCACCATAGGAAGACAATCTGATTAGATTTTGGAGCACGTAGGTCAAAGGTCAAAGGCCACAGCGCACATTATGAATGCAAAAACAGCTTGTGATCGCGTTATCTCAAGAACCAATTGATGGATTCATGCCAAAATTAGGTCATGTTTGTTACTTGCAGAGCCAATGAACTGAGTAGATTCTTGGTTCATAAGGTCAAAGGTCAAAGGTCATGGGCCCATTATGTATGCAAAAATAGCTTGTGAACGCATTCTCATTAGAACTGACAGATGGATTACTATTTAACTCAGAACATCTTGCAGAGCCAATGAACTGAGTAGATTTTATGGTCATGAGGTCAAAGATCAAAGGGTCATACATGTATATGTATATGAGAAATTGCTTGTAATCACAATATTCTGAGAACCTGTCAATGGATTACCATTGAACGTGAATTCAATTTTTTTTTTCTGTTTTGGTCTGTAAAATTGCTCTATAACGGAGGCATCATTTTCGACTGCGCGCAGTCGAATTCCATCTAGTTTTTAAACAGTTTCGATGATAATAAGTAAGACTTTGAATTGACAAAATTAAACTCGGGGCTTTTGTTTGCTATTTCACTTGTGCAAGCTCCCATCTATTTCTTTCATTGTTCTGCCATGAAATCAGGTTTGTTGTCAGTCATTAAATAGCATGATATACATGACCTTGTATGTCCTTGTAATGTATGACCTTTAGCAATGCTCCACACCAACATTTTTGGAAGGGGTCCGTCCACTGGACTTGGGTGCCTGTGTATTTGGCACCTGTTGGTGTTTTAATGCTCTGTTTTCCTTCTATGAACTTGTATGACCTTAACTACCTTGCACCCTTGCCCATTCTGATGAACTTTGATGCTGAACATCAGAAGATTGTTGAACTTCAGGAGGAGAATGCTAAGTTACAAGAACAAGTGATCAAGCTCACCGATCAGGTCGCCAAGTATGAGGACCAGATGGGCAGACTACAAGAACAGGTCTGTCTCTCTGTCCGCAAATTATCATCTAATCAGAGATTTTGCAAATAAAATGCCCTGAATCAGCATACTTTTCCTTGTGTGGTGAGGTTGTGCACAGAGTGAATTTAAAAACAGTCTTCTTGAAAACATTGTCCTTTCTGGTTCATACCAAACTGTTTAATGCATTCTTTTTGATAGTCAGTTTCAGATGAAGCTAAGATATTGGCTTGTCATATTTTTGTTCAAGTTGTTCAATTTCAAGTTATCAACTTATAGTGGTGAAGGAATTCCTTGTCAGGAAAAGCTGATTTTAAAGTAATCCACAACTGTTCATCGTACAGTGGATTGGTTGTTTGGATTGGCAAAATGTGAACAATCCATCAAAACCCAGCTGGAAATCACATTCATCGTAACCATGTCATTTGGGTCCTGTTGCTTAAAACTTATCATTGATGGTAACTTTGCCATCAAATCAATGGTAACTTCTATGGAATACTTGATTTTGATTGGCTGTTGAGCAATGTTACCAAAAGGAGTTACCATTGATGGTAGAGTTACCATCAATGGTAAGTTTTATGCAACAGGCCCCTGATGCTCTACATGTTGTAAAAACTACAAACTTAATTTTTTTTTCATTCTTCAACTATTAAAATTCCTACACAGTTTGTGTTGCATATTATTATTAGTCTTACCAGTAATCATTCATGCAAATTTGGTATAAATTTTTGAAAATTTATTTTCTGTTGTTATTTAACCAAGGTTTACCTTACAAACAGAATGTGTTTATATGTTCAGTGGATTTAGTTGTGATAGTTTTAATGCTTATTCTAATGCAGGTGAGACAGCTTTCTTTGAATGAGAAATCCGAGTCTCCAGATGTTTCTGATCATTCCAGTAACTCTGGTACCGGGTAAGTTAATGGAAAGGTTTTTGTAGACATGATTTCAGTGATTTCATTGATCATGCAAGCAATGTCATTGATGTGCATTTAGAAAGTGCTGGTTCATAATTTAGATCTCATGATTAGTGTGTGTAATTAGGTCTATGTTTCTTGTTGGAATAGGCTGTCAGAGGCTTAAGAATTCAATTTTAATTTTTCATGATATACATGCATAGTATACAAGTATATATTTCTATCTGGTTTCTTTCTTGTTCTCTGAACTATGAATAAAGTCTTAACAATGAAAGTTTTGTTGGGCAAGTCCATGATTGTTGTAACCTTGTGTCCCATTATTGAACAGAATTAACTTTGACAGCATCATTATTTATTACATTTCGTCTTATATTTATACAATGAGAAAATATATTAAAATATTTGAACTAGATTACAGTGCAAAATACCTTGGAATTAGCCTCCAATGCACATATTTTCTCAATCATGTTGAATAAACATTCTCCAAGGGTTACACCTACTAATTATAGTTTCATTGATTTCCTTCTTCTGTTTTATTAGGGAATCCCAAGCACCCCAGCTCAAGAGTTCTCTAAAAGGCACCTCCAAGAAATCCCCATCCCCTAACGTGGGACGAAGGCTCCTTTCGTCCTCATCATCCACCCCAGCGACCGTGGGATCAAAGACTGTGCGGGGCGCCCTCTCGTCCTTACTGGGTCCAAAGAAGATCCTGGACCAGTACCAACAAGTGTCTAAGACCAAGGAGGGAGGAGGGGGAGGTGTTGGTAGCAGTGTCGGTGGCGGTGGTGGTGGTGGTGGTGTTGGTGGGGGTGGGAAAAAAGTGGACTTTGCATCAAGCTCTCCGACTCACCAACCTGCTCAGACAAGCTCACAGAATCAGGTACAGGGCCTGTCCCACAAAACTTACCGTTGATGGTAACTTTGCCATCAATGGTAACTACAATGTACCATGGAAATCTTGATTTTGATTGACTGTTGATCCCTGTTACCTTGGTAGTTGCCATTGATGGCAAAGTTACCATCCAATCATAATGTCAACCACATGTGTTTATGATGTCCTTGTGTTATATATCAACAAAAAGCTTAAAAGCTATAGACTTCAATGATATCAACTATATGCTATTTTGGTGTCTGTCAGAGGAGTTAATACAGCTCTCTGAAAACTGACATAAAGTTGTATTTTTATCAGATAGGGTCTTCAAGATATTGACTTGTACACTTTGAATTCACATCCTCAACCAGCGATAAAACTCATTCTGGAACTGTCTTCCCCTTTAAACTTAAGGTCCGTCTCCAGCAGCAGCATGCTTATGACAAGCAGAGACAGGAACTGTTTTCTAAGTCACAGCAGAGCCAGGCACAGCAGAGCCAGGCACATCATGCACCAAAAGCTGCAGAGAAAACTCCTTCATCAGCAAGGTATGTGTGGTCTCTGTAACATCCTCAAGAGGCAAATTGGTTACAGGGTTCACTGATAAGGAGAGAGATAGGTACAAACCTGGAGGTGTATCCAGGGGGAAGGGGCTGATTTTTTTCATGCTTTTTATGCCTCCGCTACAAAGTAGCCGGAGGCATTATGTTCTTGGATTGTCTGTCCGTCCGTCCGTCCTGTTCTTGTGATCGTGTTACCGCAAGAACTGATTGATGGATTCCCGCCAAGCTTAGGTCATGTATGTATCTTGCAGAGCCAATGAACTGATTAGATTTTGGGGTTACGAGGTCAAAGGTCACAGGGCTCATTATGTATTAAAAAATAGCTGGTGATCGCGTTATCTCAAGAACCAAACTTTTTCCTGTTCTTGTCTAAAGAATATGTTGATGTGCCCTGTCTTGCATCAAATTGTGTTTTTTTCTTTTATTCAGTGTTCAGAATTCTACAACACTCAACAGGGTTTGCCCATCCCCTCCCCCCCACCCCATATTTCTACCATACTTTTACTGAAAGCTTATTCTTGTGAAATGTATATATTGCCTTATGAAGATGTAATTTTATCTTGCAGTGGTATAAAGGAGGTTGAATTATCAAGCATCGTTTCTTCGAAACCTGAAGCAAGTCAGGGTTCTCCCTCGCATGGATCTCAACCTCCTAATGTCTCTAAAAAGCCGTCACCAAGCTCTACCTTCTTTCCAGGTAAAATATAATGTTATTTGTTCTTTAATTATAATAACAATAATAACAGTGGGTTCTTGTGTAGCACTCGTATCTGTAAGACTCTCCTGGCACAGTTATTACCCTGGCTTTAGCATGGCTGCCAATACGGCGCTCTAGAATTTCAAGGAACTAACTCTTGCCATTTACATCACCTAGGTCGAGTATGGCAAACGTAGATTAACGTCTTGCCAAGGGATATTAGTGCCGTGGTGGGACTGAAACCATGGACCTTGTGATCCGAAAGACGATTCTGTACCAATCCATGTCCACACTTCTAACTAATATCATTTGTGTACTTGTTTGTTCATCATGCATGTGTTTTTCTTTTTAAAACAAGGCAGCATTGCCCGAAAAAAAATGTTTTAAGGTAGTACTGTGTGATAATGCTAATTTGACTTACTAAGAAGTGTTACCAAATTTGCTCCTACAATCTTTGCTCCACGCTTTATTTAAACAATATATGTACATGTAGGTAGAGCTTAGGTTTTGATATTCAGGTTTAACTTAAGGGTCAAGATTAATGTTATGTGATGGGTCCAATGTAGAGATTAGGAATTGAACTAGTGATGAAGTTAATCTTTGGTGCACACTTATCGCTGGAGCATCGTTTTGCAATTATGTAGGAATGTTTCATATCGATTTTACCTTTGAATTCCACCCAAGTAGGAGAAGAAGAAAGCCTTGGAACATTCCTGATCTTGAGTCAAGATGAGTACACAGAGCACCATTCCTCTATTACATACAGTAGATTTTCACCATCGTCGACGTCGGTAGCTAGCATGGATATTGACGGAGTAGTCAAGTAAGCATTGCCAATTTGATTACCAAAATGGGATTCACTCCTAACCATTCTCTGAAGAAAAAAATTGTTTTCATACTTTTTGTATGTTTTTGATGGTAGGAAAGTCTAATCACAATTATAACACAATTTTGTATGTACTCAAAGCATAAAGCATCCACCTAATATCCCTCCTGTTATTATATTTTGAAAGATATGATGCAGCAGATCCAGTTTTCTTCAATCAGGATAAGATTTTTTTAAAAGTAGTTCAAAAATCCATATTTATCTATTTAGGTACATGTACATACATCACTTGAATATTGATACACCAAGTTTGAAAAGCACAGTTCATTAAACTATGTTTGTGTAGACTATTCAAAATTGAATGTTTTTTAATTAACAATTTGTTTTCTTATCAGAGTTTGGAAGACAACCCCTAATCCTACCACCCTAGCAACAATAATGTTCAAAGCACCTCTCCTTTCTCTGGAATGGGTCCCTAAGACAGATAGAATGGTGAGTATATCATATCATATTTGTCATCATTTGTCATTTTCAAGTATGATGTTTAATCACACAGTTGATCAGATAGTGATATAAATATCTTGGTTTTCCTTCTAAATGACAATTATTTTAATGGCAAGACACTGTGGTGAATTGCCAATATTGTATGTTTTGTCAATTGTGATGCAACTATTGTTCCTTAGTATGTTAAGCAGGGCCTCATCGAAAACTACCATTATTGGTGATAATGAGTCACCCTATCTAAATATCAGAAATAAATAAATTCATTTATAAATAAACCATTGTGCAGCATGAAACTTTCACAAGTCTAACCATTTGCAAAATTTGCGCTTTCATGTTCCCATAAGTTTCTGATTTGTCAGTTTGTGGAATGATTGATGCAGGTTGTCATGATGGTGTTTTTTTCCCCCAGCTAATCCTTGGCAGTTCAGTTGGTTCTATTAAGCTCTACGACTGTGATGGAAAGAAACCTATCAAAGAAGCCGAGATGGACGCAGGATTCCCTAGGTAAGACATTCTGACATCCCACCAATCTGCATCGTCAAATTAAAGTGGGACTGCGTTCCTTGTAGCTACTTGCGCCCTCTATATAGCAAACAATGCCTAAGCGGCGACGAAGCGGCGACCATTGGTCCCCCATGGTCCCCTTTTTCTTATGTTAATTGAGAGCTGATTTGATGAGATACCCACCTGCCAGTGCCCATGCAGGGAGATCTAATCCCTCCTGGCCAAACTAGTGCAGATAGGCTTTAAAAGTGGATTTCAGCAGAAAATTGCAAATATGGTCAGTTTTATAGGATTTAAAATTATAGTGAATTTCCTCACGACCAGTCTTAAAACAAATGAGGGCCTTCGGTTATAACAAGTCTTTTTTATCTGTGAGAATACATAGCAATAAGAAGGAAAGAGGTAGTCAAGCAGTTGTTAGGCACTTGATCTGAAGTGGTGATCTTTAGTACCCATCCACAATTTATAAGTTAAAATTCCCTCTCATCTTGTTTAAGAAGCATATTTCACTTGGTCATGGTTGAGCAATTAGCACATTGAGGTACATCTACTAAGGCAGTGACATGCGCTATACAAGCACTGTAGTATTTACACTATAGCCGTGTTCACAATCGAAAATGAAAATTAGATTTTGCATGGTTTAGATGTGGAAGCTGGGTTGAGGTCGTCTTGTGTGGGTGCCACCAATTCTGGAAGTTATGCTGAGTAAAACTGGGTCGTTGGAAGGTCGTGTTAACTTAATCGTGGCAAGTCTGTCCGAGTTAGAGTGTGCAGACAACTAATGGTGGAAAAACTTAAGTCCAATATTCATGAAATATTTATTGCTGCAGGGAAAAACTTACGCCAACTAGGAAGCCCCTTCTTAACATCGCTATTGTTAGCTAATAATTCTAAGCTGGCAAACATGTGACCAGTCTGACAGTCAAGTGGTCTTTACTAATAGCAATATCAATATACTAGTATCTCATCCCATCTAACTCTCTCTCTCTCTCTCTCTCTCTTTTTCTCTTTGACAGAGTTGTGTCCATTGCATGCAACCCCAGTGGAACAACCTTCGTCTGTTCGTCAGCGAGCCAAGTAGCAGAGTGGGGATCTGATCTCAGTAAACCAGGCTCCCCTCTCCATGGGGCGTGTAAACTCACCACCTGGGATCTCAAGACCCTCAAATTACAGGTAAGAAATGGAACTTTGTCATTAAAAAATGGTAACCGAATTACATAACATTCTGTCATTGCTATAATATCACATTGCAGGGATAGCTATGACGTATCTTATATATTATATTTAATATCAGTAAATAATAATACTATACTGCTTGTAAGTGTCGGCTTGCATGGTGATGTAGATATACAGTAGGTTTGCGGTTGCACCATGTGTGTGAGAGAGAGAGAGGTTACTTAAGCTCACGCACGCCAGCTATTCCCCACTCCTGACGACGGATAGTCAACCTGTTCGAAATGTCGAGCCACTCCCAAGCGCTATAGTTCTCCTGAGAACTATATGCCAAGAAAGATAACAAACAGTCCTTTTCAGGACTACACTCCTCCAAGAAAGATTACCGAGTCAGAGTCCTGTTCAGGACTCCTCAAACCTCTCTCTCTCTCACACACATGGTGCAACCGCAAACCTACTGTATAATAATACTATAATAATAGCCTAATAGTCCACTCCAAATTTTATTAAACCGAAACAGAAATTCTTTTTGCCCAATTGATCGTGAGCCCGGCAGCCACTGAGCAGCGCCAGATCGACGTTGCTCTATCCCTTATTGTTGAACGCCAAACAAGGTAGCAACAAAATCCTTAAGATAAGCCCTAAATTAGAAAATGCCAAATTTACAAGCTGATTGATAATTGATCTACAATAGAGTATGATGTGAGATTAATCAATAATTTTAAGAATGATGTTCATACTAAATCTTACATTTTCCAAGCTGTTTCTTTTGTTGTCGCTTGTGTGTATATATATATATATATGTATGTTTTTTTTTGGTAAGAAGAGTTAGCTGTTTTTGAAAAGTTATGAATCAAAGGCATTATATCTTTTGTTTATGTTTACAGAAAGAGCTTCCGCTGGCAAGAAGTGCTGGTTGTATAAACTGTACATCCTTCAATCACAATGGTAATCTGCTTGTCACAGGAGCTGGGGATGGAATGGTCCGATTATTTGGTGAGTTATTTCAGCTAGGATGAATGAATGAACTTTTTCCTCTTTGAATTGGCAACAATAAAAATACATGAAAGATTTATTATTTTGTGTGTGATTGAAGGGTGGATGAATGCATCATTTTTATCTGGGTCAAATTTCCAACAAAGAAATACATGAATGCGGATTGCAGCCAAGAATTGTCAAGTTCAACTTCAAATCAACAAATTGCATTTCAATACTTGTTACCAATTTTAAGATTTCAATGCATATTCCTGATGAAGATGCCATTCACATCCACATTCTTTGCAGGGAAAACAAGTAGGCACTCATTGATGAATATTGAATTGACTCAATAACTTGATGCCAAATCCAATAAACTGATCTCTCCCCCCCCCCCCCCCATATATGTTCAGCTTTTACATTCCTATTTTATGCCTTGCCTTTGGAATACTTTAATTAGGGGAACAAACTTTTTTATACAGCTTTCCACCGAATTTTATTTTGGAAACTTTTTACTTACAATGTAATTGGTTATATGTGTTTTGCTACCATGTAACACTTCTGAAAGTTCTTGTGAAATTCTAATTCTAATTTGAACAGTACCTCTAAAATTTATATTTCGCAGACATCCAAAGACAGGAGTGTTTGTTGAGTTGGAGAGCACATCAGGGTCAAGTGTATGCTACTCAGTTCAGTCCTGCGGAGACCTCTGTTTATAGCATGGGCTCAGATGGGAAGGTAAGCATTTCTTAGTCTTTTACTCCTTTTGGTTTGTCATGGCAACCGTTCATCTTGGATAAGAAAACATTTTTTGGGATACCATTCCTTGGTGGTTCATTCACTTGACTTTCATGAGACATAGTGGTAGTTTGAATTCTTGGGGGCGTTTCACAAAGATCCTAAGTCAAACTTATCTCTAAGTTAGACCTAAAAATTATGGAAAGCCGTTAGCATCTATGAAATTCTATTGTAAAACTTATTTTAAAAGGCATAAAATGTTAATTCAAATCACTCATATTTTCTATTATCACAGAGACTTATGTTCTTGATGTTGGATTTATAAAAAGTCTAAAATACTTGAATTTTCGCTTTTGAATATATTTTATTTTAAGGCTCCAAATGGCTTCCCATAATGTTTAAGATCTTTGTGAAACACCCCCCTGGTGTCCGGATGTGTATGTATCCCATAACAAGGCTTTCATTTACATTTGTCTCTCTTAAGCCAGGTATACCTGTTATGATTTATTCCCTGTAATGCACTGTTAATATCAGCTAAACATGTAGGATAATAATTTCCAAAATGCAGACATTACTTCTTAACAATGTGATATATATTATGTATTTTAGACCAGAATACTCATACTTTCAACACATATTCAACACTTATCCTTATACCATTACTCAACACTTCTTCTTAATTGGTCATATTTTCTCTTTCTCTATACACAGATATAGCTTTGTAGGCAATGTACGTTATGTGTATGTTGAAAAATTTGAAAACAAGAACTGCTATGATTACATTTTCTTTGTTAATTATCTGTAACATAATGTCATACCTTGTGAGAATGTTATAAATTCATTCTTTCACAATCTCTGATTTTAAAGCATTTTTTAATTGAAAGAGTATCTTTAAACAGTTCCATTGATGTAGAGTAGTTTCGGTGTTGGGCCTACCTTAATTATATTCTATGTAATATATTTGTTTGATAGTATACTGAATGGAGTATACACAAAGTGGGACAGAAGCTGATGGATATGCCCATTCATGACGGAGCTACTGGTCCGTTCGTGGTATCAGGATTCGGTGGATACAGGCAGCAGCAGAACCCAAGGGGAAAGCTCTTTGCATTCGACTCCAGTGGGAACTACGTACTGACCTGTGCTCCACATGGAGGGGTCATATACAAGGTCAGTGAAGAAAGAAAGAAAGAGATGTGACCACAGTTATGGATGATTAGGTGATTATGGTTGCCTAATGTGATGATGAGAGTGGTGGTGGCAGTAGTGTTGGTCATGGTAGTGGTGGTGGTAGTGGTGGTGGTAGTGGTGGTGGTAGTGGTTGTGGTGCTGGTGAAAGTGATGGTGATTGTGTTGTTGGTGGTGTTGATGATGATGATAGGGCATGATGGGGATTGAGTTGTTGATGGTGTTGACAATAGAAGTGATGGTGGTGGTAGTTGAGCTGGGAGTGGGGGTGATGATGATAATGATGATGATGGTGATGATGATGATGGTGATCATGATAAAGATGATGGTGATGGTGATGGTAATGATGATGATGGTGATGGTGATGATAAATGTGATGATGACAATGGTGATGATGATGATGAGGATGAGGATGATGAGGATGATGATGATGATGATGATGAGGATGATGATGATGATGATGATGATGATGATGATGATGGTGATGATGATGGTGAGAATGATGATGAGGGTGCTGATGATGATGATGATGATGATGATGATGGTTAGAATGGTGGTAGTAGTAATGGGGAGGGTGACGATGGTGATGATGACGATGGTAGTGATAATCTCAATGATGAAGGTAATAATTATGGTGGTAGTGGAGAACTGGAGATGATGATGACCTTCACACAGTTGCACTTGCAGTGCCTTTTTTAACATTTGTTGAAATTACGTCTGATTAAAAGGATAATTGTTATGGATTAGGGCCGGGGACTGGGAATGCATTGGATAACAGAAATAAAGACTGGATGAAGATGAGAGTTTAATTTAAAAAAATTGTCACTTAATGATAAATCCCCTTTAGGAATTGAAATATCTTTGTGTTCTCCATCTCTCTCCTCAGCTCAACAAAGAGAAGGGGATGCTACGCACACTAACCATCCTCGGACATCGAACACCTGTCGTCAGTGTCGATTGGTGTACAACGCTTAACACCGGAGTATGCTTGAGTGGATCCATGGACGGCAGGGTCCAAGTTACTACTTTACTTAGTCAATAATCCAATCTAATTAACAACTATTGTTCCGGGGCCCCGTTTGATAAAAATTTGCGATTGACCCAAACCAATCACAAGTCCTCTAATCATTCAAAAATGTACTACGGTCAAACCTGTCTATAGCGACCGCCCAAGGGAAACACAAAAAGTGGTCTTTGTAGACAGGTTCCTTTTATAGTACATGTTTCAATGAGAAACCATTTTCAAGGGAAACAAAAAAAGTGGTCTTTGAGATAGGTGGTCATTAAAGCAGGTTTGACTGAATCTGATATCTCTTGAGTATACAGTTGCAATCGATATCAAGTTGTGATTGATTTGATTCATTGCAGCTCTTATTAACGTGATGGGCCCAAAAGCCTTGTCTTTTAAATATTTGCAATAAATCCAGATTGATTGTAATTTCATATCAATCACAACTGTGTTTTCAAAGGAGTTTTGCAATTGATTGGATGTCTTGTGATCCATAAGGATCAATCGCAATTTATCAGAGAACAGGGCCCAAATTTCTTTTTAATACCATATCATTTAGGATTAATCACAAATTCTTTTCGAATGTTGAATACAAATTCCATCAAAACATTATTTGATACCAGGAAACAAATCATGTATACCGGTAGGTTTTTTATGCAAGTTCATATTGTAGCTCATGTTTTTTAAATTTCTACAATAAAGTGGTAAACCATGAAAATGTAAATTTACTCCACAATTTTACAAAAATGATTATAGCTGAAATCTTGCCAGTTTATATAATTAGTGGCACAGTAATCATCTGAGGCCCAGTGAAGCAGTTTACTGCATATTTAAAAAAAAAATTGTGCAAAAGACAACTACTTAAAGCGAGGCAATTACTATGTTACGTTGAATTTGTGTAATCTTGATTGAATCATTCCACAAAATTTGCTAATAGAAATATGATTTCTATGAGATGGTATTAATATAGAAGTATAGATACCATCATAGTTATAAGTTATCAATCCTTGTACCTTTTATATGATGTTTTGTAAATTTTTGTAAAAGATAAAGATTTTATATTTCCAAATGTTTGCAATAGAATTTATGTTCTCCTTCACAACAAATTTGTTAGTGCAGAAGAGTTTGCCATCATGATATCACATGACCTCGTCATATACTCTGGACATAAGAAGACAAGACAATCATTGGAATTAGTAGATGCAGAATAAAGGCCGATTAAAGGTACTATGTCCCATTTGCAGGCCAAAAAAATGAAAAAGTTAAATTCCAACTGCATTTGAAAGATAATACTAATTTAGAACTTCCCAAAAAAAGGTGGGGCTTGAAAATGTCTTCAAGTGGGAAAATAACAACTATTAGTTGTCAAATCGACTTTAGGGCTATAGAGCCCAAAAGTAATAGTCTTGATTTTCAGACAATTATACCAAATGGTCATACTTTTTGTGTTGCGCAAAGATTCAATCAGTTTAATCTTGGCCATCACAAGAAGTGGGTTATTGATGTAGACAAATGCTCATGTACCCTTTACAACTCTTTTCATGTATGTTATTACCAAAGAAGAAAAAAGCCAGTCAGTCACTCAATAGTGTCTGACAGAGAAGTCTAGCAAGTAAACAGGTTTCCTTGCATAATTTGAATATGAGGACACTGCTAACGTTTAAATTTCACAGATAGGACATACATGACATATTCATAATTCCTGCAAAGTTCTACAGCATTTGAGGTTGGCTGCAAAAGGGACGTAGTACCTTTAAAGAGAGGCACTAGAAGAAAAAGAAGACATACCGCAAAATTGTTTTTTCTCTCTACCCATATATCTCTTTGTAGTTAAATTTCCCTTTCCATCTATTTTTGTATTTATCATTATATCTATCTTTTTGCTACCGCTTTAAAAAATTCCCATTCCGACACGAGGTGCTAAATTGCTTACAAAAATACTAATTATTTAATTAAAAAAAAAAAAAACATCAAATTATTTGTGTATTTTAACACTTTGATCGATGAGAATGTGTAATTGTAATGGGCTATGCTTTTCCATTTATGGAATTGCCTCATGCCATTTAAAGTAAATATGAATACAGTGGATTTTATGTTTTCTTTGCAACTTATGTGGGAATGGAGGCTTCAATGTTTAATAATAAGTATAATTGGATTTATGGAACACCTACAATGTATCGCAAAGGATAAATGTTGCTGTAACCACCAGAAAATACTCAGGGATTGAGCCAATTCCATACCATTCCAAATCATGAACAGTTACATGATTTCATGTCATTAACAAAAAATTATCTTGAAATTTTGTACAAGATTATTAAATAAGAGAGCTTTAATACTTGTACTGTATATATTTATGGCACTAACTTTTGATTGTCAAAATTAGATTGTGGAATAATAAACTTCATATATACAATTTGTTTTATTGATTTGTACTTCATTTGGTTTGATTACTTATATTTTAGTTTGCAGATTACATCTTTATTTAACAGTACTCTGTAGAATTGGTCACAGAATCTTGCTCTCTGTAAGATTGAATAGGATAGATACTAGGAACCAAATTTTGAGTCATTTATCTTAAGTAATGAAGTAGACCCTCTTTATTTATATTCCTTATCATGAAAATTGAATTGAAAAGAGAAAGTATTATTCCTAGATATTTAAAAGAAATTGACCATCTTTGCTCCTATTCACCCATTGTATGGTACATAAACTCTTTTGTATTAATAACAATAATACTAATAATAGTTAACATTTATATATCGCTTAACATACTTTTTTCTAAGCACTTTACTTCAAATATACAACTTTTAAAGAGAATCTCAAACAATATACATGATAACATGACATGAAATATACTATACAGTGCGAGTCCAAAAAAGTTTACACCTAGGAAATTGCTAATTATCTTAAAAATCATCTATGAACAGTAAATTATTATACATCTTATGAAAGAGTGTTTTATCCCAAATCATTTGGTATCATTTTTGTGTGGTATGTGTTCACGCTTGGATGAACAGGAGGCATTGCTTGCGAGAGTGCAAAAATCAAGTAACAAAATAGCAAATTAGTATAACAAGGACAAAATTACACGGATTATGCAAATTGTAATTACATGTGCGAAGAATTTGGGTATTTACTGTATTTTGAAGAGGTGCACTTGTCTGTAGTCTATGTTTAAAAGATTCAAGAGTAGGGGAAGTGGAAGTGGAAGTGGAAGATTGTTCCAAAGTTTGGGAGCACAGACAGAGAAGGCACAATCGCCATAGGAGGTGTGAAAGCGGGAGGCGTGATTTTGATGCCATGTGGATTGTGGTCATAGGAACAAAGGCATACATTTATCTTCAGTATTACACAATGGTATTTAGAGAAATTGGTGGTGAGATTGAGAGGTGTATTGAAATAAAGTTTGAGAGTGGAACATCTACAATGTATGTTATGCAGACTGAAGAGAGAGTTCAATACAAAATAAAGGAGACAAAAATAGTTAGTGATGATTTATCGGTTGTTTTTATTACAAATACACAAGTGACATGTGGAAAAATAACGGTACAAGAATAAGAGTCTTCAAAACGAGACTAGACCAAAGTCAGAGTGACTTGCACAACCCTCACAGTATCAAACTTTGCATTCTAATTTACAAACAAGTCTTTCATGACAAAAAACCTCTCTAAAATATAAACTTCTCTGCACTTTCATTCCCCCAAAGTCCAAACCTTCACAAAACATCATGTATGAGTATTTACCTTCATATTGTCAAGATATGTCCTCTTTCCATTCATTGCTTTTGTCTTTTGAACTCGACATAAATTTTGCACATGTACTGTATGCATAAGTCTGATGCAATATTTGCATGTATCAGCCTTCAACTTGACCCCCCATTCAAAACAATCTGATCAATTAACCTTTTATAACGGACCTATTCGAGCATATTCATACAATATTCTTTTCACCTCATGCACTAGATCTCAAACTATTGTGATACATTCATCAAAAGCGTATGGAAGTCAGACTCAAGAAAATCTGAAATTATTTATAGCAATGGCACTCTGAAGCATATTCAAAAATAATAAACAAAATGAGTATGCCATTATATGGTGAGCTGGGCTAAGCAAGTTGAGTGCCCTTGCTCAAAAAATGTCCACAAAAAGTTTTATTTTGAGAAAAAAAACCTGCACCACACAATTATGGCATTCAAGATGAACACACTAAACCTGTAAGGAACTTTCATTACATTGTTGCAAACAAAAAACATACACTACCACACATATACAAAAATCATCACACCAATAAAATTAGGTTCTCATAATTTTACACATTTTTGTAATTTGTAAGACTTCATAAAGATTTCTAGTATGTACACATAATAATAACATATTTTTATATATTTACAAGTGTCTCTATTTATACAAGTCAGAACTTGTTAATAGTTTATTTTCTTCATATACACACCAAGTGTACCTGGAGTGAAAAATATTATCTCCTCTCCCCATATTTGTACATTGATACCTATACATATTTTTTTTTAAAGGGGGAGGGGGGTCATAAAATGAACTTTTATGGCAAAAACAATCACCCAAACTGAAGAATGGTAAACCTTTTCCAAGAAAGTAAAGACGTAACTGCAATTTTAAACCAAACCAATTAATGCCCACTCCAATAGTGGGGAGAATGGTCCATGTATGGGTAACTCAACACCAGCATGTGCATGCATCACTGGTCTAAAATACACAGAAAAGGGGGGTTTACTTCCAGCCAATCTGCAGGCTTTTGCACACTGTAATCGTTTGGAATTTTACCAAGTGAACGCCTTAGACTCTCTGAGATTAACACATGCATGTATCCTCTTTGAGTGCATTGATTTCATGCAATTCACATGAAAAATAATAACACTTATGAGAAAAAGCAATGATAGAGATGGTGGTTTACAATTGAAACCAAAGAGATACAGACCACCCTCGGCCTGGGTCTTGAACCACCGATCTACGATGATACACGCAACATACATTACCAAGAGCCCCGTCTGGGAAATGGTTGTGATTGATTCAAATCAATTGTAATACTTTATAAACAGGGCTCTGATAGCGGGTCCTACTATGCAATCCAATGCTCCTTCAAGAGTGCTGGATAGTAAATATTTAGTTTGAATACCCATAAAGCTTTGATATCAGTGAAATACTAGTAAAATAATGCTATGAACAATTTGAAATGTTTCATTCAATTTACATATATTCAAAGAAAACCCTCTGAATTTAAGTTTCAATCCAATACAGATAAATGGTCCATGCATTTGTTGTTTATCAACTTTTCACACACAAAGATAATTCAGTGAATAGTACTACAATGATACATGTACATCTCAAGTCAGAATATGGCTCAGTCCTCACTTCATATTCATGTACGTGCAAGGTATGCAGTCAATTTAAGTACTTACGCAGTTTGCTCTTTTAAGCTCAACGATAATACATGATGCCGTAACTTGTAGTACAATTGAGGCTCAAATCATTAACAGTACTTTAATATGAATTCATATACATAGTGTGATACTAATATCACGAACCAAGAAGAGTGAAATTGCACACAGAATAAAAATCAAAGCTACACATACTAGAATACGTTACAGAATAATATCGAATACACACAACAATGAAACATATTAATGACAGAAAAAAAAAAAGTATTGGCTTTGGTTTTATGGTGAGGATAAAAGGGGACATGCATGTTATGTTGTACATGTATTTTGTACAGTATGCAGTGTATTATGACCAGAAATCCTTTTATACTTTATTACAACCAAAACAGTCATTATAATAACAATTCTAATATTCTTCCAGAATACAATAAATTATGCTACTACTAATCAGCTCTTCAATCATTCCATATCATTTTGCGCATTGAAAATATTCTCAACATCTAAAATGTATAAAATAAATTTCTTGTGGTTAAAAAATAAATCAAACAAAATGAACATTATCTCTTCCATATGGCACATGAAAACTGGAATGCAACTTAGTTCTTTTGATATTCATTAACTGCTTAATATTAACTAAAGACGTTATTAATTACAAAATATATCATCTAATTTATCCCTTTACCGTAAAGGGAAAAAATCTTGCAAAGTGTGCACCATCTCCACTCCCCTAATAAACACTGTGAGCTGCTAGGGTTTCAAGGTGAAAATGATAAAATAGCTCCTAGTATCCTCTGACGTGCCTGGCTAAGAGGATGATGACGATGATTTATTTTTGTGGCAGTAGAAGACCTTGTAGTGGGGTAATAATAATTAAAATGGAGATGATGATGATGACTGGAGGGGCAGGGAAACCATATAGTTTTAGACAATGAGCCTAACATGTTGAGACCCTAAATATTTTGTACAAATATAGATCATGAAACAGAGAGGTGACAGAGCCTGAAATCAGGCAAGAGCTTGAAAGCTGGAATCCCTGATAAGGATGTTGATGATGATGATGTTGATGATGATGATGATGATGATGATGGTGGTGGTGGTGTTGATGATGACGATTGGATGATGATGATGAAGATGTTGTTTATGATGATGTTGGTGATGATAATGATGATGATGTTGATGATGAACATGACGAGAAGATTACAATGACAGTATCCATGACAACCTTGGTTGCAGTCTAGCAAAAGGACATCCAATAGTGAAGGCTGGATGCTTCACTTCATCAAGCAACACGACAGCAAGCCATTGCCAATCACTCTCCTCTGGTGAAGATGCCTCATCCAAAGAAGGGTCAAAGAACACTATGGTTACCCACAGTTGGATATTCTTAGCTTCAAAAGTCTATTAACACATCAATGAGCGTCACATGACAGAGCACATTGAACTCCGTGTGTGGGATGACATCGGTCTCGGTACAGGGTCCTCCCGGGCTTTCAGTACTTCAGCTTTTACCACTCGCTGGATAGGGAAGACTAGGGTCAAGGAAATAATAAGTGTATGTCTGAAGAGACTTTCTGTAGAGCTTTATCTATTTCTGTTACTTAAAAAGAGCGTAAGAATTTCCATACAATATACATATGATTTTTTCGTGACAACTTTTAGTGACTTTCTTTCATCTCAACGTTGAAATAGTTTGAAGCATTGGAATATTAGGACACTTATCGTACTCCCTGGACAATCTTCAATGGACAATTCCAATCTGGAAAAAAACCAGTTAAGACCTACCCCATACTGCCCAGGACAACAATCCCCACACAACTACCCAAGAGGAGGGGGAAGGGGGGGGGAGGGGGAGGGGCGGAGATGTTGTCGAACGATAATAGTCCAGGGGCAGTTGTCCCGATACTGTCAAAATGTTATCATTACATTCATCAATGTACATATATGGTACATGTATATAAATATCAAGAGGCCTTGTGTCTCAAATTCCATTACAATTACCCTTTTTGTATGCTCCTTCTCTCTTTCAGATGTCTTTAATATAGTATGTTACAAAGTTAATGCATATAAACTATAACCACAATAAAGGACGGTACAAAGGATACAGTGTTGTTTTGGATTTCAGCTTTTGTCAGTTTGATACCCAGGATATCTGCCGCTATTTTCTGGAAACATAAATTAACCTGCATGCCAAGAAAGAAAAAGAGTTTATTATCATTAGTTATAATGGCAGACGAGGACAGAAAACACAAAAATAGATTGTTACTACCAAGGAGCATGAAAGAATTAAAAAAAGGACAATTATTACAAGTGTACTTGGAACTAGCCTTTACTTATTGACAACTGAATCAGCTTCGGGTAGTATATATCAGACTGACAATTGAATACAGAATTTATTTATCATATTGATAATTCAATATTCCATTTGCATCCTATACTTTATATGTACATATATACGCCACAACTTCTTATACATGTACATCACATTAACAAATCAGTATTAGACTTACAGACCATTAAATCAGTTTATCTTTAGATCAATCTTTCATTGATATAGTTCCATTATGGCAGAGATGAGGCATCAAAAGCAATAAATTAAAATTGAGTCATTATAAGAGACTTTCACTTCTACTGCCAAATTCTATACATC
Source organism: Strongylocentrotus droebachiensis (assembly GCA_035222895.1). Classification (NCBI taxonomy): domain Eukaryota; kingdom Metazoa; phylum Echinodermata; class Echinoidea; order Camarodonta; family Strongylocentrotidae; genus Strongylocentrotus; species Strongylocentrotus droebachiensis. The sequence goes on along the minus strand of JAVYIG010007049.1, from coordinate 13,852 downwards.
CATCTAAACTTCTTTCAAATAATAAATGTATAATATTGAATGGCCTTGTGTGTGATACATGTAGCAAATGCTGCAAGCCTGTCAAGTACAAAACTGGAGATAACTTGGTCTGGGGTACACTGAAAATGCATGTTATACTAAACTTGAAATCCAACAGACAATGTATGTGTTAAAGTTGAGAGGCAAAGAAGACACTGTCCACTCGACTTACCGAATCGCCTGTCTTCGCAGAGACAAAATGGCTGGACATGTTGTGCTCTTGACATAACTTTTGATGTTTCTCATCTTTCACTGTCCTCATATGCTCCAAGTCGGCTTTCAAGAAACAAAGAGATTAACAAACAACAATAAGTACTGGTCTGGCAATTAACTGTTCATTTGAAACTCTAAAAGCTGTAATTAGGAACTGCAATCATAAGAGAACTAAAACGGGCTGCCCTTTGTTTCAACATACAATATTTGGTCCGGCATGACTCCCGTTCATTGAGGTTGATCGTATACATTCTAGCTGGAAACACATTATTTTCTTTAACAGGTGATTGGTACTCTTTAAAAATATGTTTTGAGAATAAAAAGAGTATACAATTAACAAATAGACTTCTTAGCCGTGATAGCACAATGGCCCAAATTCACAAAGGAAGTTTAAACCCTCATTTACATGGTTTAAAAATTAGCGCAAAATAAGCGTACCTTGCCTTGCGCACGTCTAATATTGGACCTCTGACTGTGTCACGCTAATTTTGCGCTATTTTTAGACCATGGGTTATGTAAATGAAGATTTAAACCATGGGTTAAATTTAAACCTCCTTTGTGAATTTGGGCCAATGACTCTAAGCTTACACCTGCCATGTAAACATCTTTGACAGTAAGAACAATTCATGACTACCAACATACCTTTATTACCCACGAGTGCAACATGAGGGAACTTGTCTGCATCTTTGCAGACATCCCTGAGCTTCTGATACCAGTCCTCGACGTTCTCAAAGCTGCTGTAATTAGTGATATCATACACCAATAACACTCCCTGTATGAAAGCAACAAAAAGATAGGAAATGTCATATTTCTTTTCATGAAAGCATTGTCTCTTTATCTGATTCAGTTGACAACAGAACAAACGGTGGACCAATACAATATAATGTTTACATGCGGCAGTCTAGCATGTCAATCCTTCGCGGACAAAGAGTTAAGGAAAACATTAATAAACATATTCCACTCCAAATATAAGATCTAATTTTTGCTCAGATTGCTATGATACAATAAAGATAATTTTAAATAGTTCAATAACTTTCAGTCAAATATTTGTGATGATTATCATAATTTGCAAAAATGCAGAGTATTTTCCATATCATGCATCATGTAATATGTGTTTTCGTCATGGATCACTATGACGAAAATAATATTCTCAATGATGTTCAGCATGGCTTTCGTCCTGGCCATTCATGTGAGACCCAGTTGATCATTACATCTCAAGATGTTGCACACTCTCTAGACCAGAAAGAGCAAGTTGATGCAGTTGCATTAGACTTCTCCAAAGCCTTTAAACGTGTACCCCATAACCGCCTCCTCCATAAGCTCCATCACTATGGGATCCATGACAACCTTATCAGATGGATCAGGGTGTTCCTAACTGAAAGGTTACAACGTGTTGTTGTAGATGGAGAGTCATCTGAATGGGTTCCAGTCACCTCTGGGGTACCGCAGGGCACAGTTCTCAGCCCACTTCTGTTTATATCCTTCATCAATGACATAGTAGATGGGATCTCTTCCAAAATCTGACTCTTTGCTGATGATGGTCTTCTATACCATCCGATCACTGATGTCACTGATAGCCAAGCCCTACAACAAGATCTCAACAGGCTGCATTCATGGGTTAACACATGGCAGATGAAATTCAACACCGAGAAATGCTACCACATCACATTCTCCCTACGTCGGAAAGCCATCACCACGACATACACGCTAGGAGACACTCCTCTTGAGTTGGTAACAGATCTCCGGTATCTAGGACTGACTTTCTCATCCAACTTGTCCTGGCAAGGCCACATGAACAACATCACATCCCGAGCCAATCGGATGCTGGGACTAGTCAGCAGAAATCCGCCAACAAGCCTACTTCTCTCTTGTTAGACCTCATCTGGAATACTGTTGCTCGGTCTGGAACCCTCACACAAACAAGCATATATCCAAAATCGAGGCAGTACAAAGGCGAGCAGCAAGATTCACCCTCCAGAGATATCGTCGTATGGCCAGTGTCTCGGCCATGATTCAACATCTGAAATGGGAGAGCCTGGAGAGGAGAAGAAATGCTGCAAGCCTCCACCTCATGTACAAGATCCAAAACAACACAGTAGTCATCAATGCACACCATTACACAGCACCCATGATTGCCAGCAACACACGACAGTATCACTCAAAGAAGTTGCTGGCTATCCCATCCCGCACCCAGCTCTACCAGAACTCATTTTTCCCTCTTGCACTTTCAAAGATCACCCTTGACGCTACTTCACTGGAGGGCTTCAAGGGAGCGCTTCCACCCAGCATCTAGACCAAGAACTAGATAGTTTATTCCTCAGCACTATACATCCTGACTTATGGATCCTGCTGAGTATTGTCGTAGAAGTAGAAGTATGTACATGTGTAGTACTATTTTACCTGATCTCAAGTTGTTGCTGATTATCATTATAATTTGTATAACTGCAGAGTATTTTTTATACTGTGCAGCAATCACAACATTCAATGAAATGAGAAACTAAACAAATTAACAGTATCGTCACGCATTGTCTTGGCATTCACTTACATGAGCTCCATATAAATAGTTTTCCAGCATTTTTCCTCCAAGTGTCTGTCCACCAATGTCCCAGACTTGTAATGAAACATGAGTGTTGTCTGGAAGGACAGGCAAGAAGAAAACATTCATAGCTTGTTCAAACTTCAGAAGAAATTGATACATAATGATTCTAAAACTACATACACAATCAAAGTCAACTTACATAAATTATTTCAATTGTGATACAAAAGCAAAACTAATATCGAAATGCCCAAAATGACAAATACTTTTTGATATTGTCGTAGAATTGAATATCATATACCGGTACTTTTTTCAGTCTCTCACTGACTTTGAAGTCCATGTTATTAATTGGGGAAAAATTAGGTAAGATAAGTTTACTAAGATAATGGTAAATCCATAACAGACAATAATGTCTTTATGAGACAAAATTGCTAACACTAAACATTAATCAGATGTAGAAATAAAACATGTTTAGACCTTATATACATTCACAACAGTCCTTACTGTATAGTGTAAAGAAAATATAATTATAAGAGACATACAAAACAATCTATTCTTAACCAGTGAAGCATGTAGTATCTGTAACCTATAACTGTCCTCCTGCATATATAAGCAGTTATATTATGTCTACATAATACATACCAGCAATGCATATTCTCTTGAGAAAGAAGTCAAGACCCACAGTCTGTTGGTATTGCTTGCCAAACTGTTCCTGGGAGTAACGTGTCGCTAGAGATGTCTGTAGAAGGAAAATTCATGTTTACACAAACATATTAGGATACATGTTGAAATGTAAAGTTCCAAACAATACTCTTCTTCCTCTTCCTTTTTGAGTACAGACCTCTTCTACACGGGGCCTCCATTTAAGGTCCTATCCGAGGGGCGGAGTGTTTTCCACTTAACATAACCTGCCTCTATGAACAAGGAAAGGGGTACGTTAACACACAAATTCAGACAAACATGCATCCAAGTCTTCAGGAGATTTTTGCAACCTCAATGACGGCTTGCATCCACACAACATAAAAAACACAGTAACTCTCCCATTTGTCGTGTACAAAAATTCGCCCAAGTACCTTCGCCCTTGGGACACTACTCAATAACCCTAACCCTAAACCTCACCCTAAACCTGCAAAAACTGACTGTTTATGTAGCGGTGCTGAGTTGTCCCCGGGTCCGAGTTAGCCCGACTCCATTTTTTTTAGTAGATCTAGACTCTAGGTCTAGATGTCTTCCACGTCAGATCGGAGTACTTAGGCTACGCGTAATTACGCCTTTCATTACGGGTAAAAAATTGATACGAAAGTACACTATCGCTGAATTCCAAACTAGTATAGACTGATTTTTTTTGTCTACCATGATCAACGACCCTGCATGAGGATTCAGGTCCTGGCCTTGTTCTTGGCTTGGGCCTTGGCCTACCTCCTCAACGCTACCCCCTATAAACTGGCCTGAGCTGCGCCGTCCGCCTCCGCTGGCGCTGGCTCGCTATATTTCTCTGCCTAGGGCTAGGCCTCCGTTTCTGCTCACCTTTCCCGACGCACCATCACCAATAACGACGATTTTCAGTTGTTTTCCCCTATCCCTTGCTTCATCTTCTGAATCAGACATCGTCCACAAGTTCTAAACTTTCGAACAGAAATGACCAAGATACCACTTGTTCACTGCAACTTCTCAAAATTGTAGATAGTTGTCGTCTTTTCGACGTTTACATACGTTTCACTACACTATGCGATTGATATGCGAATTACTCGTATCTAACGTACACAATTACATTGCAATGTATTTACGTCAGGAAAAAAGGAGATATATCGTATACTATTATCTGCGTACCGTTATCTCGTACTGGCTAATAAATAGGATACAAAAAAAGAAGGTGGGGAGGGGGGGGGGGACAAACAGTTAAGTGGATGAAATAGGTGAGCTCATTGTGGAAGGGTCTTTCATATTCTTGACACTTCACATTCCCTCTCGCATCTCTCTCGCTTCTTTTTATTTCTCTCGATCTCTGAGTCTTTCGTCCGATTTTTCGCCGGGGGCAGGCCCCCCCCCGATCGTGCCCGATATAGCTACATCACCGTGCATCTTTCGATCCATTCTCAACAATGAAGAACTTATACCCGGCCCATTGCCTTCTAAAACATGAAATATACAATACAATACATGAAAACTTTTTATTTGGATGCACATGTCTCCATTGTCAAAAAATATTTTTTGACCGTATATAGAGAGATAAATTATTGATACAGGAAGGTATTTACAAAGAGTTCGGTAAGTATGCCATCTAATAATAATAATAATATTTAGCTTTTATATAGCGCTTATCACAAATGTCTCACATTGAAATCATTAATGGCTGTAGGCCTATATCTAACATCAAATACTAGTGTTACTATAACAAACATCAACCTATACTAGGTTGTGATTAATTATTAGTAAGAGTATAAAAGCATATGCAACTTATTTAGATGAGATTATGGGCCCGAGGAGCAACGTATTAAATAAATAGGAAGCATGCTTGATAAAATTCACATGATGGATGAAGGAGGGGCAATCAGACATGCCTCTGGCTCCACATGAATTGTATTTGGTTACTTGAAAAGTACCCTGTATCCTGTATTCCGTATGTTTCCTAGTTTGCAGGCACAAACTCTTGTCGTCGAGCAAAGAGTGTCTGCAAATTAGACTACATTAGGCACTTCACTTTAGCTGCTGTTTGACATGACACAGCTAGAGACCAACATATCTAGGCTCGGCTCAAGACTTTAGGAATTGTTGTAAAGTGTCAATTATTAGGGGTATGTGCTTTCAGAGCGAGCACAATCTAGATAAATATAATAACTATGTATTGTGCTACCGACCTCTCTACAGATTTTTGTCGGTTGTTCTATCATGTTGACAGCCCTGCGAGAGCTTGTATAAGACCAAAGAACATTATTTAGTATTCACGATGCCCGTTTTTAGTTATTATTTATTTGTAATGTTTGGGACAGCAAATTACCAATAACTGGGATCAGATTCCCACATGCCTGAGTTGCCCCCTCCTTTTTCCCTTCCTTCTCTCTCTCTCTCTCTCTCTCTCTCTCTCTCTCTCCCTTTCTCCGTCTCTCTCTCTCCCTTTCTCTCTCTCGCTCTCTTTCTCGAGCTCGTGCCAAGGTTATGATTTGCATCACAAATAGTTTTTCTGACTGACTAACCAATAAATATGTATTGATTTCATGTGAAAGCTTTCGTTTTGGTGTACGCACAGACAGTGGCGTAATGAACATTATCGTTTTAGGGGGGGGGGGTGGGGGCAGAAAGAGCGAAAAAAGCCGAAAAATTATGTCTTTTCAGCAACAAATTTTGTAAATCACTGGTATCGAATAGACTTATTATTGTAATTATGGTGGTGGCAAGCCCCCCTCCCACCTCCCCCTATCAGTACGCCAGTGGCGGCCCAGAGATTATACAAACACACTACACCATCTTTCTGTACAAATTAGTCATGGTATCTTGTTTGTTGACTCGTGGGACTCGGATTATGGATAAAACATATTTCTGCAAACGGAATGTGTATTGGGAGTACTTTCTAGGGCTAGTGCACTGCGTTTTATAACATAGTGCCAATATCGGGTTCGCTATTATATGAACGCCAGCCTTATGTTTCTTCTCGTGCGTAATACAAGTATTCCAACCTCGCTTTGTTCCTTCATCACAAGTTCAAGAACAAACCTGTAAAGTGATTTGCTAACTGTTATTTTGACTGAAAATCGAACAAGATACATGTGAACCTTGGTAGCTGGGATGCATTTATGTCAACACTGCTGATATTTAGCAAACGGTAAGCTTCCACGTTAGAATTATCATGCGAATATTAAACACATCGATAACTCTTTAAAAAAACTGTAATAGAGTGTCAATCGTAATTACTACTATTTTAATTTGATTTTTTTTTCTTCGATATCAAAGCCACCTCTAAAGTGTTGGGAGCCCAAAATTCTCCAAATATTTGATGGCAAAATTACACTTAGATTGTATCATAATGTGAGAGAGGATGTCAGTTAAGACACACTTCTGCAAAGTTCCCCGCCCCCAAGAAAAGAATGGTTTTGAAGACAAATATTGATAAAAGAATACATCATTTGGGTTTTCTTTAAGAAGAATCGGTTTTTGATTAAAGTGAAAATGCAGCCTAAACCTATATTTTGTATTCTTTCATCAATAATAGACTTCAAACACATTTGTTTTGAAAATCCTTGCAGAAATGTGTCTCAAATGACATCCTCTTGCACATTATGATACAAAATTATATTCCAACGAGCTCTCCGATTCTAGTGGCATGTCAAAAGGATTAAAAAGACTTAAAACATGACTTATTTCAACGAAAAAACGTTTTGGGCAAAATTTGGCAACCTCTTTTGTATAAACATCCGTAGATACCACCTTTACACTGAAGCCCATGTCCATGCTTGTGTTCAGAATGCCTGTGCAAGACTTGTGGCTCATTTATCAAATTTTCCCTTCATATTATATATGTTTTAACATTTTAACATGATAATATAATACGGAACAGAACTACATTTAAGATGCTTTTATTTGTTTACAAACCAAAGGACAGATCCCATGACCCCAAACTATATATCCAAATCATTATCTTTAAAATGTCATCTACATGTATATACATTTAGTACTTCAAAACTGCTTCGAAAATTAAATCCAAAGTAACTCTTGAAAATTGCGCTTTCGTTCTTCCGCTCCGAAGCCTTTGAACAACCTTCAACTTTAAATGAGAAAATACTTATCTGTTGTCATCTACAAACCTTTGATGATCTAGTTGTTTTGGATAGTAAATGTACAGTAGCTCAATTATATAAATAAATATTATCATTATTATTTACGATTTCTAACATAAATTATAGGGTATTAATAATTGTGCCTGCCCTTTACACAGTCTATGCAGGCTATGATGGTGATTGGAAGAATGATATGCATAATATTATGTCGTACACTGTTTAGTAGTCAATAAGAATTAGTGGAAGGGATTAGCACTTACAAGTAAACCATATTTTGGACCCATAATTATAACTTGACCCATATTTTGCCCACAATGCGAAGCACATTTCTGAGCCCGGATGGGTCCTATGTCAATGCCTGGTTTTGTCAATGGTGCTATAATGATCCAATATAGCTTGGTCCATGTTTTGCCTACCTTTCTTGTTTGCGAAACCCATTTCTGAGCACTTTTAAACCCGATGCTAATGATGCAAATGATAAATGAACCTTCCTTTTTTGCTTGACCTATATTTTGCCTACTTTTCTTGGATGCAAGACCTACTGAGTTCAGATGGTATGGGGCCTATAGACAATGACAATGGTTCAAATTGTCACTGGACCATGAAACACCTTGACCCACATTTGCCAATCTTTGTGTTAAATCATTCATTTGGTTTTTATACGGAAAAGCATTATAAACATCATTCTGATAAAATTGCAAAACACAGGAAAAGCTTACATGAAGAAAAACGATTCATGTATCGTATTATACAGGTAGTCTGCTACCTATTGTGAATACACGCTGCAGCAGGCAGTATTGTGGAGTATGAAGCAGAGCATATCTTAAAAATGTGTTCCAAATGAATCGAAAAGGTTGTGCCAAAAAACATCACTTACCGTGACCGACTCATCAATAGAAGTACCTCCATATCAATAGATATGTTTATGGATTTGCAAATTCCATATTCTTTGTCTGCATTTTCTCGGTTTTTCCCCGAGTTCCCAGTTTTCTCTTTCTTTTTTCTTTTTCCAGCTCACTGAGGCTAATTTCCCCTTATAATGTTTAAGGGGTAAAGAGAGATAAAAAGAGAGGGGAAGAGAGAGAGAGAGAGAGAGAGAGAGAGAGAGAGAGAGAGAGAGAGAGAGAGAGACGAATACTGCAACAATAAACCAGTTCAGGCCATCTACTAATTTATTTCAGTTCATTGGAAATTAGCGGCAGAACCCCTATCAACTATTTCATTTTAAAGTTTATTGTCATCTATTTGGATTTATGTAAACCTGTAGTAGGTGTAATTTGGTGAAATTTAAAAAACTTAAGTATGAATTATGATATTCTTTTTATTTCATTTTCGAGTTAAGGTTGGTTGGTTTCAGTTTATGTAAATTTTTTAGGACAAGAACTTTATGAGGGTTAAATTGATGTAGGAGCCAGAGCATATAACACTGAATATAACACTGAATTCCTATTGGAAATATATTCATTCAGATGGTCATATCTCAGCCAATACCTAACATATTCAATTGGTTTTCGACATTTGGACATTACTTTTGATGCTCTTTCGGAAAATTAAGAAAAAATTGAGAAATTCTAAAAAAAAAAAATTGTATGACGTCACAGCTGCGGTACTCTATTGTTGAAGAGTGTCATATTAGAGTATGTGCTTGCAGACTATGCTACAGACCTCAACACAGTTTTTGAATTTGAATTTGAATTTTATTAGTAAACTTCATTCATATAAATGAAAATTTTGTTTCACAATACATAATATAAAACAATTATATAAACAAGAAAATCAACGAGTGTATAGTTTCTCGAGTAATCACAAATTAAAGAGATAGTTTAGTTCTGTTGCAGAGGGCGCTACACAAAATCATTTTTTTGTGAGATAATGAAAATATAAGTGTCAAATTTGAAAGAACATACAATTTAAATGACAAAATCATCTTTGTTTGATCAAAATCGGTTCAGAGATGGCTGAAATATCCATAAATATTATGTGTACCACCGCAAGACAGTATTAGATAATTTGAAAAAGCCGTTGAAAAAACGAAATACCGCCTTATACATATTTTTATTCCAGCCAATGTCGATGTTGGCCTTTTGTCGGCTTTTTCGTGTTAGTCATAATACGCACAACCAGCCTGCCCATGTATTGTTATCATTAATTAATTAAATAATTAACGTTCACCATATTATTTTGAAAGTAGAGCTGAATTGGTATGATCGTATTGGCTATATTTCACACATTTTGGGGTCTAAAATTACCTTCATAGCAATATTAGGTCCTAAAAGGGCACTAGAAGTGTCATAAATAAGAATAAGTGCAATAACCATTCACTTTGAAGAGATTTGCGGTCTGAAACAAGAACTCAACTATCCATTTAACAATTAAAGATAAAGGGGAGTTCTGGTAAAAAAGAAAGAAATTGAATTCTCACAGAATCAAACGAAACTTACAATGAATGTTCATGATTACAAATAAATGTAATTTGCCAAACAATTTTGGTAGAAAACGTATACTGGCTGAGTAATGAGCATAGACAGATTAGAAAATCAAGGTTAGTAGCCCCGACACCATTTGTGTAGTCCGATATACATCTTTCTGTGTACAATGCTTGTTACTTGACAAAGACTTGGCCAAATTTCTTATCACTTTTTCTGATCGATTCCACACCGTTTCATTCACAATGCAATTTGCATTACCAGAACTCATTTCGAAAACATGAAACTTACTAATCTGAGGTCACAGTCGGAAGCTTTCAGTACTGATTGTATAATACTGTCTATACTTCAAAACTTGAAATACAGTTCGCAGTATCAATATTTATTTGTGGTTTTGATCCGTTTTCCTTGCAGCTTTAGAAATCCCACAATCTAGTCTTTGACTTCAGCGTCAGAAGGAAAATATTGTCAGTTTCTGGTCTAATCGCCTACGAAATTACCGCCGAGAATATGGCTCAGAAGAGGATTAAAGTGTGCTTGCTTGGCGTAAGTATATCACACAGACCGTTTTTTCGATAGAGTTTTAGTTGCTATTTTATTTTGTCAATGAGCCCCGTTTGGTCAATATATAGGGATTTGAACCGCGCTTAATCATTTCTTTTGCATTTTCTGGATATTGATTGTAATAGGAAGAGTGTAATAAAATGAGGTTTATTCCTCAGTCAGCCATATAGATTAATTTATCAAATCACAACGTGAGTTTCCTACGATTAATAATTATGCTTCATATACGCATGATATTGTTCGCTTCATCATTGAAATGCCCAAAATGATTTTATTCCGATTTACTCTCATGATGTTGGTTTATAAAACACGACCGGTATAAAACGCGTCCCAGAAAAAATGAAACCGAGAATTATCGATGTTTTATCCTAACTTAATCACCATAATAATCAATAAATAACACATATTTGTAAAGCTTAGATCCTCTTCTTTCATTTGATTTAACTCATGATGCACATTTCAGGCATGAGTGATTAAAACAATTTGAAGAAAGGGTACCAAAAGTCATTTTCTGCCCTTTCAAATGACACCTCAATCAGGAAAAAATGAGCTAGGAATAAAAAGTTCTGTTTGTTTAAAGTAATGCTTGCATTTCCATAATTTTATTGAACGAATTCGTTTTCACTGGCTGCCTGCCGTAGCAACAAACAGAATTGACAAAAGATTTAACTCCGTTTCGTTGACGATCAGCCATAGACGAAAGACTGCGAAATATTTGAGCATGTCTGTGCGAGTCAAATTGCCAAGGTCATTTATATAAATAGTACTACATTTACATCATGATTAGAGAGATTGTCATTTAAATGTTCATAGCCTACTTGTATTAAGTGTGTGGATTATTGAGTTTTTAATGATTTCGCCGTTGAGCCACCGCAGTCCTGTCCTGAATTGTTACATCGAATAGATCTGATCCGGGGAGTCGGCTAAACCTGTCGGGAACAGCTAGGATAATACTAAATCTCCCTATTAATATTATGACCCTTCGAATTATTCCGGTGACTTCACGATAAATTTGTTTGAACATTTCGGAAAAAAAAAAAGCATTTTTTTTTCATTACAGCTTGCACTGTAAAGGCAAATATACTTTTTAAAATATTACTATTTACTGTAGACATAATGATCGATCCCTTTCTCTCTCTCTTTCTCTTTCTCTCTCTCTCTCTCTCTCTCTCTCTCTTTCTCTCTCTCTCTCTCTATCTCTCTCTATCTTTACGACGTCTGTATACTGCCGTTTCACTCCAAGATTCTTGGAGCCTTACCCTCCCTCACCACAATCATCATGATGATATATGCTTACCTTCATGTCATGTATTAATATAGGCTTCCAATGTCGGGAAAACCAGTCAGGGCGGATCTAGCTTTTTGCTAAGGGGGGGGTTTGACCAAAATAATGACGATGCGGAGCATCGTCCACGAGCCGCGAAGCGGCGAGCCGATTTTTTTTGGGGGGTTTATTTGAACCCCGTAAGTGATGTTTTCCTGGCATCTATTAACACAATTTTTTTCTTTCTTTTTTCTTTTTTTTTTTTTTTTTTCCTTTTTTTTTTTTTTTTTTTTTTTTTTGGGCCGCCCAAGGGGGGGGTTTAAACCCCCTAAACCCCCCCGTAGATCCGCGCCTGCCAGTATAACCAATCGGTTCATCGAAGGAACGTTTAATGAGGTATACAAAGCCACTATCGGGTAAGCTTCTATACCCTCCCGACCACTTTCTCAACCCCTCCCTCCTCTCTCTCTCTCTCTCTCTCTCTCTCTCTCTCTCTCTCTCTCTCTCACCCTCTCTCTCTCCCTCTCTGCCTCTCCAGTGTTCTCTTCTCATTTTCTCCTTTTTTCCTAATCTCTGATCTTCCCTATGATCTCTTTCTCTGTCTCTCTCCTCTCAACTTTTGTCTCCTAAAATTTATACCGAAATATCGCTAATTTGTCGTCACAAAATGTATCATAATATAACAACGATTTCCTATGCAGGATCTTGGTCGAAATTATGTCATGGTCTTTTAAACCAGGATCTTGTGGTCGTATAATTATGTTTTAATGCCGTCGTACATTATATCTTTAAACATTGGCTGGAACGCCGAATAAGTTTTAATTCATAGCCCGTATTCTCAATACAGAACTTCTTGGCTTTATTTCAATTATATGTTATGTCTTTATGAAAGTGGAAGGAAGTAAGTCTAGAACAGAATTATGAATAGCAAAGTTATACTCGCACCAATCTCGGTATAAACAGTTGCGAGTCGTTTCTTCTGAGGCTAAGGCAAACATTTTTAAACGAATATCATAGGAGTGTTCACACATTCAAATTGTCATAAGCTTGTACACTGTAAAAAAAAACTTGTTCATTGGTAAATTTTACGTATTTTTTCCATGTAGAATTTACTTGAAAACATTAGTTTTGCCACTTACGCACTAAATTTAAGTCTTGCTAACTCAAACTTTCAATTTAGTAGAACATACGTGAATATTTAAGTAAAATCAAATACATAAGAACTTTAAGTAATTTCAGCTTGTATTAATTTAGTAATTTTAACTCAAAATCAGAAATTATACGTATTACTCAAACAATTTATGTTGATTATTCTTATCTTTTAAAGTAAGGACCGATGCACTGCGTAATAGAAATATTTACATAATTTATGAATATTCATTAAGACCAAATTAAACTCTTTTTTAAATAAAAAAATTCTTTTTTGTGGTTGAATGAAAATTTAAGGACTTTAAAACATTTACTAATTCATTTAACATGGCTAAGCAAAGACAAGACAATTTTTAATTGTTACCCAGTTCAAAACAATTCAAAACTTGATATTTCAGGAAATTGTCAACCAATTTTCCTTTTAAGATACTATAGCATCTTGATCGTATACGATCAAGTATATATAAAATTTGGAGCCTTTCAATATGTGTCGAATTGAAGCGTATGTGTTAGTGATTAGTGATTAATCTTAAATAGAAGTAGTGAATGATTAGTGGATGTTACTTGTTAGATTAGATGGGTACCAAATCGTGCAATATGTAATCCTATCATAGCTTTTTTTTTTAATTATCTAAAGTGATTACAATACTTAAATTATTTACGTTAATGTAACTCGATTTAACTGAGTAAAAATTTATTCAGCAAAATAAGTAAATTCTACTTAAGATGCCGTAGGTAATATTTACTTAATAAAAATAAGGCAATTCTTTTCCTCAATTTTATTGAGTTATTTTTCGACTATTATTTTTTTACAGTGTAATGATGTATACAATAAGTTTTAATTTCATAGCTATCGGACGAATGTACCTTTAACATTTTTATTTTCAAG